>LQRL01096199.1:6593-19691 GCA_001703475.1 Hydroides elegans | reverse complement strand
GGGGGGGGGGGGGGGGGGGGGGGGGGCGGTTGAGGCCTTTTCGTGTTTCACAAATACTTCCTTGTTGAAAGCATGTCCATAATTAACAGCATTTGTGTGTAAAAAAAAAGATCTTTGTGATTTTCTATTTTATAAATTATTTTCTAAAGAAATTCATAATTCATGTGTTTTATTGTGGCCTATTATTTAGAAAAAAAAATAATGTATTCTAAAATTTTTCAGACATCAGAAAAAAACGTGCCCCTAATCACACAGTAAAAGGTGCATGTAACCATGTTCTTGGACTTTGTTGTTTTAGAAGGGGTGGCTATATTCGTCTTCTACAAATACAACCTCATATGCTTTAGGTAACACTAACACCACAGGAGGTCTACTGGTTTCACACCAGCAATTATTCGTTGAGTCGGCAGGAGACCGACCAAATGTTCCAAATGTACTAATTCTCCTTACGGACGGTCAAGCTAATCGGGCTGTCGATGGCCTCGAAGATGCGGTAAATTTTATATGTATTGTTTGTAGTTTCAATTCTCGCATACAAATGAAATTTTATGATAAACAAAAACTTTTTCTGAAATGAGCTAACTATTTATATTTCCCAGTGTCTTTAATTTTTAAAATTTATACATTCATATCAGAGAATGACAATGTTTTATTTTATTTTGTTTCCAAAAGGCAAACGATCTGAAGAACGATGGCGTTCGTATTATCGGCGTTGGTGTCACAGATAACATCAACGAAGTTGAGCTGATGTCGATTGTGTCCGACCCTTCGACCGACTACCTGAAAGTCGATGACTTCGACAAGCTAAATGAAATTCTCGATGTCATCACAGAACAGGTTCATTCAAACTCATGTCAAACTACAATGTTGAAAGAAATCTTGAATCACTAGAATAATATAAGAAAATCGTGGATTATTCAATAAAGCTAAAGGTAACCGTAACTTAGAGAAAATTATGATCAAATACTTTGAAGAAAAATATATTGTTATAATATATTAATAACAAAATATACTTTGTTACAGGCTTGCGCCGAGGCACCCACAGTGCCAACCCCTGTCGACGGTACATATTAGCCTTTATATTTAAGAATGGCACAATATTTATCAATAAAAATAGAAACTTTTGCCAATCGCCAAAGGATTCGTTTAAAGAAACATTTTGGATTTTAAATAAATTTGTTAAATAAATAAGTTTGTTTCTTGCCATCTCATGGGCACTCGTGTTGTGGAACCATAATGAAATTAGGGATGATTCTAGGATTTCGGGGTTCACCGTTGTGCGCCATTTTCGAAGGATGTGCGCCATATACATATGAAAAATATACCTGAACCAAAAGTCACAAAAAGAAGGAAAAAGAAAGAAAAGAACGTATCCGAAAGAAAAAAAAAACATTTTGTATGACATATCTTGATATCCTGAGAGCACATCCACATTTGACAAATCCACTGTTAAATCACAAACGTTTAGATTTATCTTTTCCTTTAACATCATCTTACTTATTAAGTACCCCCGGAATAAGAATAATCGAAATGTATGATGTAATATCGGGATGTAATGATCAGGCTCAGCATCGTATTAGCAGATACACGCCAAAAAGTAAAAAGTAGAGTTGTTGAGATTGTTAAACATATAAATTTATATTATATCTATTTATTGGGAAATTTGCATAAATTTTACTTGTTCTAGAAATGATGGCGCACATGTGAAATATCCGTGCGCCATTCTAACAAAACCTGATCCATTACGGCGTACAGTCAAAATTGTTGTGCGCCATATGGGAAACCCTTTGTGCTATGGTGCACAAAGCGTGCGCTACAATTATCCTTGTGGAATTAAATTCGTGTGACTTCGAAAAAAAATGGTCCCGCGGCCAAAACGAAGCTCGCACAACCAATTTTCCAGGTCGAAAATTATATATATAGGCCCATACTATATATCAATATTTTTTATATTTTATGATTAATCTTCGATAAATGATTATCATCGATAAATGCAAACTTAATATAAATGCTGAACTAAAACTTGGGACCCATTTGAATAAACGCACATAATACATGACAGCTCAAAAATAGAAGAACGGAGATTTCTTTTACAAAGATAACAAATTTGATTCTTTTCTATTTTAAATATCGAGAGAAAATATCTTACAAAAATCTTTTGTAGATTGCTTGATGGATATCGCGATGATCGTTGACCGATCGGGAAGTATCGAAAAAGACAATCCGGTCAAAGGAAACTGGGCCATCGTTCAGAACTTTTTGGCTGATCTTGTACGTGGGTTCAACGTCGGGCTCCAGGGCACTCGAGTTGGTCTGGTCACTTTTGATAACACGTAAGATATCAGTTTCGTTGTTAATCCACATCACCAAAGGTCGGGGATATGGCCTATGTTTAAGTAGTGAGAGGGGTTTTGTAGAATAACATGATAAGTCGATTCTCCCTTTTTGTTAATAGACTGTTGATATTTGTCTTGGATGCATTATGGTTCTAAAATGGTATCTTATCGTAAAATATATAATAATAAATCGAGCACTCGACCAAACTTTAATGTTGTAGATTGTATGTTAATTATTTTGTAGCCCTGTGCTTCACTTTGACCTGGATGATATTTCAAATAAAGATGAGATGATCAGAAACGTGTCGGCGCTTCCTTACTACGAACCAGGCGGTAAGAATATTTGAATTTTATTAATCTTTAAAGAAATTTATTTCTAATTCAAAAGCGTTTATCTACTTTATTTTATATATTAGATAAAAATAAATGAAAAAGAGACGGAGTCACATTAATTTTTCATGGCTTGTGTGTATCTTGCCATTTTTGTAATATTTGTATTTTTGAAACTACATTTAACCAAAGATCATGTTTGTATTTCCTAAAATAGTATCTTAAAAAATGTTTTTTTAAAAATGTGTATTTAACATAGGTCGAACGAACACCCAAGGCGGTTTTGAAACAGCTCGCGACCAAATCTTCGTGCCTTCCGGTGGCGATCGTGCGGGCGTTAGCGATGTGGTTGTGTTGTTCACGGACGGAAAGCCAACAACTGAACTTAATCCAGATCTATATCCCGTGGTAAGTGGAAGTTGCTTTTACGTTACGACATGGGACCCACATCTCACATTATGTAAACGGACAATTAACCAAAATACGTCATCAATAGCTGTTTTCCGTGTTAAATGAATTATACATTGATCTAGAGAAGCACCAGACGCGGTCCTCCTTGTTCTCAGCCTTAAATTCACGATTGGACAATTAGTTATCGTCACTATGTATAATATCCGCGTGTGACCAACAGACATAGCGACCAAAATACATTACCATTGCTTTGCTTTCACTGGTGTCCATACATAATTATTATGCTAATTTCAACAGGTAAATGAGTTGAAAGCAAGAGGCGTCCGGATCATCGGGATCGGAGTGACAGATGACGTAGACGATGACGTCATGTTGCAAATTGTGACGGATCCCGATGACTATTATCCAGTCACAGATTTCGATCGACTCAACGAGATTGTTTCTTCGATTACCACACAGGTAGGAAGAACGTATTGACCAATACATATACAATGCACATGTAATGGTTTGATCTTGCGTAAAAAATGTTTTGGTAAAAAAAATGATTTTATTCCAGTATCTGTAAAATTGATATCCTAATTGTAGGTAATTGCAATTATCCACATTGTATTAGTAATTGCAATTTACACATTTTGCAGGCCTGTTCCGCACCGCCCACTGAACCTCCTCCAGTCGATGGTAAGTGTTGGAACTCTTACAATACTGTTTCATATCATTTATTTGTTTAATCTAATTGTTCAAAAAACTAAAATTATATTTTGTCATCGTATGATTATATTATTTCCATTATCGATAATCGTTAGTTTTCGAATAATTCGTAAAGTCTACAGGGGATCCAAGGTCATCCTTTCTAATTGAGGCAGATCACCAATTGGCATTCGATCTTACTTTCCACCTTACTATCACTGTTTTTGTCAAGATATGTTTCATGTAAACTGTCATACAAGTTTCAACTCGCATATCAAGTTTAATCGACTTCGACCCACACAACAATTTTCAGATTGCTTGATGGACATTGGCATGGTAGTGGACCGTTCTGGCAGCATCGAAAAAGACAATCCGGTCAAAGGAAACTGGGCCATAGTTCAAAACTTTTTGGCTGATCTCGTACGCGGGTTCAACGTAGGACTGCAGGGGACTCGAGTGGGCCTGGTCACCTTTGATAACACGTAGGTTTCCATTGACAAATAAAGTAATTGATAAAGTTTCTCAGCTTGGAGACTGATGATCTAAATAATAAAATCGACTTGTTCGACTCAATAGGCCGATATAATATACATGTATATTATTTGCATATTGATACTGTGCATCCTATATTTATTTGCGTCAGTAATTCTGTACTTCTGTTTTTAAAGCTTTTTCTTTTGAGCGTTTTATTTATCATAATAGATAACAATTCTGATTACAGTAGAAATATAAGTTATAGCGAATGTGATTTTTGTGTGTTTTAGCCCAGTTTTGCACTTCGACCTTGATGATATTTCAAGCAAAGATGAAATGATCAGAAATGTGTCCGCACTTCCCTACTTTGAACCAGGCGGTAAGAATAAATGTTAACTCAGATTTGTGATTAAGTTGTTAAAAAACACACCTTTTTTTTATAGGAAATTTTACTCGAACCCTTTGACAGTTACACTCGACATCAGCTATTCCGATAAAAAACGGCGGTCGATTGATTGAAATGGAGCTGGACAGACCTCGTCTTAGGTCCGTCCAAACCAGTCTCTCCCGTCCCGCAATCAACGCAGGATGTACCTATGCGGTCGCAAAGGGAATGGAAAAAAGGATGTCGGATTTGAAATGCGAAGAGAGGAAGAGAGAGAGAGAGAGAGAGAGAGAGAGAGAGAGAGAGAGAGAGGGAGGGGGGCTGGAGGATGTGAAAGGGAAGATGAGAGATGTTCCCAGGAGGAAGCTTCACTCTCGAAACGCCCTCTGACTTCATAGAGTCAGAGAGCCAGATAGCAAGACACCTTCTGCAAAATGTTCACTTTGCCATCTATCCCATAGTTTACACTTGGTGCAATGTGTAACGCATATAGTACCATAGTGGCAATAGTCGATATGCGATAAGCATAAATTTTGATCACACAAACCGAAATACGAGGCATCAGCAGTGTAGACTGACGCTCCACGGGGTATATTTTCACTATATCTAATACAATTCACTCTTTCAGTTTCATAGACTTGTAAGGTGTTCATTTGTGAACAAATGGATTTAATAATGGTGTGTTAGTGAAGAAAAATATTGAACGAATGTGACCATATGCGTTTTAAGTCTGAATTATGATTAATAATAAAGTTAGAGGATGTTTACATAACTCATCATTTTAACTAACTGCAGAGAAAACAGCTCAGCTCGAGTTGCGGTTTTGGTCAAGTTCTTTTTAAGACTTTATGAGCAAATACGATGCTCTCGACTCGCACAGCGGGAATACTGCAAGTCTCCTATTGAAACCAGTTGAGCTGTGATTTTACACTTTGAGTTCATACGTGAACATTGTCAACTTAGAGACCATCGGTTCGTCGGCGCGGGTTTTTATTAGAGACAAGATTCACGCAAGTGCGCATGTAAATTTAATGGGATCTTAACTGTGCAAAAAAAAAAAAACGCATTTTTGTAGATACCTATAATAATTGATATATTTTGGGTTAAGCTGCACCTATCTTAACGTTTTGCCATCGATACACGAAATATTAATTGATCTCATTATTCTCTCATATTTTCTCTCCCATAGGTCGAACGAACACACTGGGTGTATATTGTTTTACATGGATCGCGAGCGATATATATGATACGATACATATCTGCATTCCTTAAGATGCTTTACGATATTTCTAAGCTCCATATGAACTAAATCCCTTTCTTTCCTATTATAATAGGTCGCACGAACACACAGGGCGGCCTCGAGATGGCACGCGACGAGCTCTTCGTTCCCTCGGGTGGCGATCGGGCCGGAGTCAACAACGTGGTGGTTTTGTTCACGGACGGCAAACCAACCGAGGAGCTGAATCCGGACTTGTGGGCAGTGGTAAGGATTGTGTGATTCATATTTTCTTAAGCTTATGGAAGAATAACATCAGCGTAGGTATAATTCAATGCAGGTATTGTCAGATTGAACAGAATCATCTTATTGTTTTAATGCTGAATGTGATTTTAAAATTTGTATTGATGATAAATGACTGAAGCTCTAAGACTCTTACTATATATCACAATTGACAAACAAACGTTGAACTTGCTCGTTATATAGCCCTTTCGCATGAGATCACGGTTTCAATAATCATTCTATAAACCATTCATTGACATCTTCTCCTCTCCTTCACCCGAAAGTGTGTGAACAAGATATCAAAACTATGAAAAAACGTATACTTTCAAGCTTTACTTTAAAATATAGGTGAACGAGTTGAAGGCGAACGGCGTGCGGATCATCGGGATCGGAGTGACGGATGACGTAGACGATGACGTCATGTTGCAAATTGTGACGGATCCTGATGATTATTATCCAGTCACCGACTTTGGCCGATTGAACGAAATCGTGTCATCCATCACAACTCAAGTAAGTAAAGATAACATTGTTAAAAATCAAGTTCAATATTCAATTGAAAAACATTGAGTTAAAAAGTGAAAAATAACTTAAAAATACGTAATCATTGACATTTTAAAAATAAAATATTATACATTGTAATTTTTACAGGCTTGCGCTCGACCTCCACCACAAGGTAAAGATTTCGTGATTTGTATATACTGATGGTCAAAACCATTGAAGCGAATAAGATAATCGAGTTCTCCACATTTGAAAATTAATGTTAAAATAGTCTAAAGAATATCAAGTGAGCACATACGTCGGTATTAATAAATAATGGAAATAGTTACTGTCATGAACGTACATGTATGCCTTTCTTCATTGCTCTTCCCGCTCGCCTGCGTCTCATGATCTATACATTTAATAAAGTATGAAATGAATAAATGATTAATCTATAATAAATTATACAAATAAATGATATATATATATATATATGTATCGTTCAGACTGCAGCAACAGTGCGGACCTGTTCTTCGTGCTGGATGGCTCGGGAAGCATCGATGAGTCGCACTTTGAGACGATGAAGGAGTTTACCGTCAACCTCGTCGACGATTTAGCTGTAAGCATCCTTATCAAAAATATAAAAGATAATGTTAAAAGTTGAATAATTCTATTGATGTTAATTGCAATCGGCGAATGGGAACTTGATTACAATGCGTAGTGAAACGCTTGACTCCTTATGAATAAATTAACACAATAAAGAAGGATCTGTCTATGTTTTTCTTGGAAGCCTAATAGAAAGGCGAAGGAACTACGAAGGAAGAGGTGAGAAGGAATCCAGAGGGGAGAGAGAATAAATGAGAAAATTTTAAAAGAAATTGAGCAAGATATAACTAATTTATTGACTCACTTTTTATTCTTCTAAAAAGATTGACTCTGGCAACACACGTGCCGGCCTCGTGCTCATTTCGGACCTGGTCCAACCCGAATTCGGACTCGGTGACTACAGCTCAAGGGAGGATGTGGTTGAGCACATACGGGGTGTTGAATATCCACGTGGAAAGACCAACACGGCCAGTGCAATAAAGTAAGAATATATTTTATTTGTTTTATAGTTGCAGCGTAAATATTTATTGTGATCGATAAAAAATGTCGAAATTACGGCGGCCTAAATACAAAAGATAAAGATCATGCATATATCGTGCCATTGTGAGGATGCCGTTTGGATGCCGTGTGGAAACGTCTTGTGGAAGACTAAGAAGTTTATACCTGTTGTTTGAAATCGAAAGATATTCGTGATAAAGGATATTTTTTTGTGAGAATGGAGCTTCATTGAAGCTGTAATTATCTCATTGCAGTTATATTCGGGAGCAAGGCTTCGCTGGTTCCTCCGACCGGGCGAGTGTGCCCAACATCATGGTGATCATGACTGACGGAAACTCCAATGATCCCGAGGCCACCATGCGAGCTGCCCTGGCCGCCAAAATAGAACACATTCATATCATCATTATTGGTTAGTTTGCGACGAGATTTGGTTTGAGTGCTTTGTATTTGTAATATTGCCACATTTCAGGTTTCTTTGTAGTGTATTGCAAATTGAAATCTGAAGTTCTTAATGCTACGAACAGTATCCACTTCATCATAATTCTATGTTTTGAATATTTGAATGGTCGCTTTAGATGTGTCTCGAATTTCCATATATTTGATTGCCCATGTTTTTTTTTATATTCTTGGAACATTGAGGAAATTCTGTTTAGGCCTAAAAAAAATAAAAACAACTTGAAAAATATAAATTTACCTTGAAAAAAATAATTTGACACATATATATTTATAAATTAATGTAATTCATTTTGTCAGGCATCGGCACATGGTTAAACAAAGCGGAACTGCAGACGATCGCCAGCTACCCGTACAACGTCAACTACATCAACGTGCCCTCGGGCTTTGCTGGTCTGGATGAGCAGCTGAAGGTCACACTGAGGGACCTCATCTGTGATAGTAAGTTGCGGATCCAGAATATTTTAATTTAGAACTAGGGGTTCAATAAAGAGCGTATGTAAATGTGTTGTGCTAAAATGAGTTTTACTCTATTTTGAACTTAACTATCATGGCCTATGCGATTCAAAATACTATATGGATATCATTAATGATATGCATTTTCTAGTAGTACATGTGAGTGTAATTTATACACCATTCAATTGAGTGATTGAAATTCCATATGACGTGCTACTTCTGAAAATTAGGAACAACTTTGGTTTGAATGCTTCTACTTTGTCACTGGGTTAAGACACTGCAAAAAGTACAACCAGTGATTTGTTTGGAAATATTTCACAAGAGTCTGGCCCTCTGACTCCACGAAGTCTGACGGTCGTTTCCCAGAGAGTCGCCTTTTATCGCGTTCCTGTTCCGTCGCTTTCCATCCCCCTTTCTTTTTCCTCTACCCGGTCTATCTCGTTCTCTGTCCCCCCTCTTTTCCTTCCCTTCCTTTCCTAACTTTTCCCTACTTCTTTGCCCCTCCACTAGACTTCGGACTCGGCAATCCCCCAAAAATCCTACGATATTCGTCTTAATTGTGTGAATTTATACTTAAAATTCTATATGCACCCTAAAAAGAAGAAAATCAAATAATTGCTACTTTAAAGTGACCAATTTCTTTTGCCATATTTCAGACGTGAACGAGTTTCTCTTTCTCTTTTAGCGGTTCCCCAACTCATTTGAGTAAATTGGCCTTAGCATTCATTTTTATCATTTATATATTAATATGTATTTTTTATTCTCATTTTTTCAGACGTGAACGAGTGCCTGCCCAACCCGTGCCAGAACGGAGGCACGTGCGTCAACGGCGTCGGAACGTACACGTGCTTGTGTCCCTCGGGCATCGGAGGCGTCAACTGTGAACACAGTGAGTACCTATATTCATTTAAGCAGGATGAACGAGTGCCTGCCCAACCCGTGCCAGAACGGAGGCACGTGCGTCAACGGCGTCGGAACGCACACGTGCATGTGTACCTCGGGCATCGGAGGCGTCAACTGTGAACACAGTGAGTGAGATCAAAGGTTTATTGAAATTTGTAATTTGAAATAATGAATGATAATGAAATAAACAATTGGTTGGATGATGATAATCGAGGAAAGTGTTCGTGTCCATCTGGTGTTGGCGGGGTCAACTTTGAACACAGTGAGTAGTCTATGCCTCAGATATGAAAGGCAAAATGAAGGTTTTTAACAAAGAAAGTTATAGCGTTTATTTTGATAAATATGATTTTTTGTAGTACTTGTTTGTGCAATTTCTGTTTGAATCTGTTAAATTGGTTCCTTTTTATTTTTCGATTATATGAAAAGCAACATTTAACATTTATGAAAAGCACAAAAGGTTCGACTCAAATTTGAGACAACGTTTGAACGCGAAGTCAAATTCAGATAACAAATTTGCCAGCTTTAAGTTATCATTTCTGAATTTAGGTGCAACATATCTGAAGGGTAAATGTTCACAATATGTTCATAAGAATGATTATACTTCATATTTCTTTCTCTCTCCTCAGCGTGCCGCGAGCCAACCGACCTGACCTTCGTGATTGACTCTTCCGGAAGTCTGGGTCACGATAACTTCCTGTTGGAACTCGAGTTCGTGCGCGCCGTTGTCAAGGGAATGAATATTCACGAGGATTCGAGGGTGGCTGCCATTAACTATGCCACACAATCGGAGGTCGTGTTTAAACTCAATGACTATGGTGAGTGAATTTGCGTTAAATGAGCCTGGCGACACAAAAGTGCCAGCGCTTTACGATTGCATTTTTTATTAGGAGGTACCTGACTAGAGTTTAGACTCCTCTAAATTTATGCCCATTTTCTCCTTTAAAAAGCAACAATCAGTTTAAGATAAAACCCTCCGTGGCGCACGTTTAGGCTTTTGTACAACATTTTGCATGTGGGACTGTACATCTACAGTGTATTTCTTGGAAAATAACCTTCTTACCCGGCATTCAAGATTTGTGAACGATTTCTAATCTTTATCCCAGACAACAAGATGGACATCTTGAATGCATTGGCCGTGGTCTACATGGCCGGATCCACAAACACAGCAGCTGCGGTCAATGACCTCAATCGGGAAATCTACCATCAACAAGATGGCGACCGGGCTGATGTCAAGGATGTGGCTATTATAATTACGGATGGAAAGTAAGTATTTTATTATGAATATCTTAATTCTCTTAATAATTTATGGGATATTAAAATATTCTCATGATTTTCAGATATCACTATAAAATATCCATTTTTGATAACGAAATGACCTCAAAAGCCCCCTGTGGGACAAAGATATACTAATCACGCCTTTTGTTGATCGGGAGACCCATCCGTAGCCATAAGCCAATACGTAAACATGTATGAAAAGGTGCCAGTACTTAAATTAGTTGTTATATCCTATATTGGCTCTATATAATTTAAAGGGTCAAGTCGCTTTATTGTAATTGATATTGAAAATCATATGTTAAACATCGGGAATCGATACATGGTTTAGCTAATCTTATTTTCCATATCTCCTCTCCCCAAAGATCGGACGATCCCTACGCCACATACGTCGCGGCGCACGAGCACCATCGCTCCGACGTCCATGTGCTCGCCGTTGCCATTGGAAACGACGTTAACATGCACGAAATCGACGTCCTCGTGACCGACGTCGCAGCGAGTCATACGTTCACTATTGAGGACGCAGAACATTTAGTTGAGTTGGTCGATGATGTGCTCAAGCCTGTGTGCAATGGTAAGAGTTTGATTTGTCATTTATCAATCTGAGTCATTCACTGTCTCTTCTTTGTATTGTTTGTCTTCTTTTTTTTTTTTTGCTAAAACCCTAAGGTTAGTTACAACTTTCATAAAGGACAATATAAATGTAATAGGCTGTGCAACGATGAATGACGTACATGTATTAAAACTTAAGCAAGAACTGATGGGCTGGTGTCTATTATGGCGAGGATCTCGCAAATCGAGAATTATTTAGAACAATAATAAGATGTACACATAAGTAAACTGCATGTCTTATGACTCTACTTTGTAGACGTGTCTGCGTGCGATTCGAACCCTTGTCAAAATGGCGGCGAGTGCTTTGATCTCCTTGATGGATACCGGTGCGAGTGTGAAGACGTCTACAATGGGCTGCACTGCGAACTATGTGAGTTTGAAAAAAAATATTGATTTAATTGGATTTGAGATTTCGAGGCCCATTTAAAATGGTCTCACGATCGTGTCCTTCAGTGATGAGCGCATATTGTATGATTGTTACAAGAAACTTTTATTTATAAAGGTCTCACGATCGTAAAGTGTAAAGCCAAATCCCCGCCAAAGCTATTTTTATATATGATTTTTTATCAATTGCACACATATTTTAGCTTAGTGCTGAAACACGAAGCAAAACTGCTCAACTAACTTCTTGTAAGCACTCTCAACTATTTCATTAAAATGTGTTCATTGATCAATATTTTTGCAGTTTCTTCCAACACATAATCTACGCCATATATTCCAAGTATTACTCTTTTTTTCTATTTCACACACCTTGTTATCTTCAATTTGTATTTATTTTTTCTTCGTAGTCTGTATGAACACGAAGCAAATGGACATTATCTACGCCATCGACTTACAAACTTACTCTCTTTACTACTCTTATCTTTGCTTACTTTGAAAATAATATTTAAGAAATAGTCTGTAGGAATCCGAGGATCGCTTCAGATTATGGTGAAGGAATCCTCAGAAACCTTCGTACGTAGCGCTAAGCACATCTGTACTTACATACTGACTCTTTTCTATTTCACACATCTTTGTTATCTCCAATGTGTATCTTATATTTGTTCTCTCCTCAGTTTTTTTCCAATATTTTCTCAGTTTGTTCGAACACGAAGCGAAAGGACATCATCTGCACCATATATGTTAACTGACGCCTAAACAACGAAGCAAAACAAGCTTAACATGTTAGCCCTCTTTATATAACCCTTGCTTTTTTTCTCAATTTCTCAGTCTGTTCGAACACGAAGCAAATGGACATCATCTACTTACATACCGACTCTCTTTTCTATATCATACATCTTTGAAACCTCCATTTTGTATCTCTTTTTTTTACGTCGTAGTCTGTTCGAACACGAAGCAAATGGACATCATCTACGCCATCGACTCCTCGGGCTCCATCCGCCACGAGAACTTCCCGACTCTCCTCAAACTCATCTACGACTCGCTCTATTTGATGGAGTTTGATGACGATGGGGATGATGCCCAAGTGGGAGCGGTGTCGTTTAGCGATGAGGCGCATATCGAATTCCATCTCAATGAGTGAGTTTGATTTGATTATACTACTGATTTTGTTTTAGAGAGGCTTGGCATGGAATTTCTCTTTCCCTCAAACAATCACACTCTTTCCCACTCTCTTGGTCTGCATCTATCGCCCTCTCTCCTTTTCGCTCTCTCTCTCTCTTTCTCTCTCTCTCTCTCTCTCTCTCTCTCCCTCTCTCTCA
>LQRL01096182.1:19973-32970 GCA_001703475.1 Hydroides elegans | reverse complement strand
CATCCGACAACCTGCCATGGAGCCATTTTAGAAAGAAAGCCACTGACAGAAACGAATTATTTCAACACAATGGTAAGCATATTTGATGTTTTCTATTGCTTATTTTATAAAGGGACTTCGGTAAAATGTAAGGTTTAATGATGTTCCGTAAAACTTAACATAATAAGTCTAATCACATATTGTAAAATTTGATTTAAATTTCAAATAGCTATTTTGATAAAATCATAAATGTTGCTTTTAGGAAAATACGAGTAACTATTCTGAAACTATTCTGGATATGTTGACCATTGAAAGTAAATTTATCAGAACCCTGCGTATGGCCATACGCAATACTAGCCATGTCACTTCAAATCTGTTAAAACCACACGAACTGAAAAAAATCTTACTATCGCAATAACACATGCCCATGGAGATTTAAATCGGATGGCTGATTATTCCGCTCTTATTCTATCATGCTATTAAAATGATACGGCAAATCGTCCATATGTCCAGTGCAAGATGTTCGAAGACCGCATAGCGCATAGCATATGGCAAATTTCTGACACCCTGCGCGCAATACATTGATACAATATCGACATATGGAATTGTTCATCTGTCGCGTTCACCACCGATGGTTAGGAACATGTGGGTCCCGACCGAGCACACAGATGATGATGAGGGGTCGCACATGGTCGAGTCTCAGACCGCACAGCAATATCAAATATTTTATGTGAAACGGAACGCATGTGCCCGCTTACATTCATTATGGGGGCGACGAGAACAGCTTTGGGTTCCCATCCTCTGAAATGGATAATCTTTGATTTTATATAACCCATGAGAACCATAATAACTGTTCTGCAATTATGTATGAAAATCGATTAAGGGCATCATAGTTGTTATCAATAAATTACAAGATCCAAAACTATTTAAAATAGAAATGACGCATTTTGACGAATTTTATTTCACGGTTTGAAAATCGGGTTGGGTAAATAAATATTGCAATCAAGATAGACAGATTCGAAAGAAAAAAACACGGATTGGGCGTATTCTATAATCAACGACATAATTCAATTGAGTAATAAATACATAATGATTTAATACAAAATGAGGCGTAGTTTTGCCAGCCGGTTGTGGCGGCGGCGGCCACCCGGTACTACCAGCTGTTTGCTTGGTAACTCTTTTCGAAGATCGTAGAGACGCACATGGCTCCTGCCTAAAGCAGGTGGCGGAGCAGCTAGCGACAGAAGGTCCTTATGGTTGCCTCGGTCCCGGTTGCCAATGTGGCGTTGCGTATCTATGTGGCCATCGCCGCTTTGTTGAGTGTTTTTCTACAACCATATGGAGTCGGTCTATAATTGCATTTGCCGCATTTACACAAGTGTTCCGCTGCATTAGTTATTCTGTGCAAGGTTCTAATTTTACTTTTGTGAGTTATTAACAGCCTTTTAATATTGAATGTGTCTTTTTGTGTTGATATCTTTTGTCTTTTGATCAAAAAGGGCTATTCATAATCGATAAACAGTTATGCAAATAAATTATTGCTGGGTAATCATATTGTTTGAGAAGGTTTTATGCTCGCTCTTATTACATGATTCAGACGGTTTTTTGTGTCATTCATTTCGCCGGTGTGCACCTGGTAAAATAATTCCCTGATCTCACTGAATGCACTTTTTCATCTGGTATGATTAGGAATGATCGATAATGGAAACAAACGGTTTTGTGGGAACGCATTTAGTTCTCGATTACAGGCAAGCACAGGTGTGAGCGAGGAAGTGGGTGGGGATGTGAGGCTTAACATTGGGAGGAGACCAAACAAAGACGATCATCCCAAACCCCTATTGTCACCCCTGGCAATCAATCGCCGGTCTACGAAAGGCGTGGGAGTCTACTACAAGATGGTCACCGGTCTACCATACAAAAAACATGTATTTGTTTATAAAATGCTTTTTAGTGACGTTTTAAAAATGTTTCATGAATTATCATTTTTGCATTCGGTGATCCACTAACACACCTTTGTCCGAAACATAAAAATGTTTGAAAATGTTGTTCCTTTTAAAAGATTATAAGGAAAAACTAGGTGCTTGTCTTCATATTTCCACCACCTGACGATAAGTTTTTAACACTGTAAAGCAGAGAATATACCGTTTTCAACCCGAAAGCATCCAACCAATAAGAATATGTATTGTTTTAACTATTTGGATATTCTATTAGTCAGATTACGTCGTTTTATCCTTAAAACATACTTTTTACCATTTATTTTCAAATGTTGATAGCTAAACGGTCTACTTAATCAATGATTTTAAATGGCTGCGATCAAAATGAGGTCTACGACATTTTATGATTTGATCACCGATCTCGTTCATTCAAAACACGTGGAATGTATAAGGGATATTTTGCTCATCGCTTTGCGTTTTATTTTACCATATTTCTATCCCTGGGCGTGGGCAAAATGCCATGCGATTGCGATATTTCAAATTGAAAATAACATCTCAGATGCGAGCGCCAAAGGCTCGAGCGCTATCACTTTTAGATATTTGAGAAATATCTTTAGCAAAGTGTACATTTCCATCGAATCAACATTGACGGTATCCGGTCAAAATGTCCCCGGTCATAATGGCCCCGATTTTGGCAACCCAGGTCAACATGTCTCCGGTCAAAAGGGCCCAAGTAAATAAAAAAGGACGCGACAAAAAATCGTCTTTAAAAGAAAACTAGAAAATAATTCTACGTTCAAGTCCTTACCATTCTATGTCATTCATATATTATAATTGGTCGTTCTGAAACAGTAAATTTCTACCTCATCTTCAATACCGTTATTGATACTGTCACAGCCAAAGAGCATAATGATGGTGCATGTAAGACAGGGGTTATAATGACATTCGGGATTGACCTCAAAAGGGAGCTGAAGATAGTACAAATAGTAATTAAAATATATAATGTGTAGTTATTTCAATTAACATTTTTTATCAAGTTTTACTCTTAAGTAGGCATTGCTAAATACTTTAATATGATTGAAATATAAATTAATTTATCTTTACATTGTATTTGCAACGTCTAAAATAATTTTAAAACATGCAAAGTTTGAATTAATATCTGATTTAGCATTTAACGGTTTGCAATAAATATTGATTAATGTTATATACTTAAACGCACACGGGTTCTTTTTACTTGGGCCATTTTGATCGGGGACATTTTGACCTATGTTGCCAAAATCGGGCCATTATGACCGGGGACATTATGACCGGGGACATTTGGACCTTGATTCACATTGACATAAGCGCGAGTGTGGTCTAAAACTACACTCGGGTGGGGGAAACGATGGTCACATTTACGATCGTGCGACCGCAAAGGTGCACCCCTAAAATTGCTTTGATTTCAGTACTCGGTATCATATCTCATGTGGTTGTTATGAATGTAGTAGAGTTCCAAGCCTTTGCTCCGATCTTGTTAGAAGACCTCCTTACCCAATTTGCAAATAATGTTGGAAGATCGCCAACCATGATGTTGTAGATCGACACGCCTTTTTAACCATGCCCAGAGAAAGGTTTTCCCAATAAAATTGCGTTATTTAATCAGTTAATTTGTTTGCGTTGTTTTTCAACTTGAAGAAAATTGTTTTCTGAATCGAATGATATAAAACGCATGCATGAAATATTCTCTTATTAATGTAATATATAAGAGAAAACACCGAACCCATGCCATATTACGGCGGGAGGGTCGAGGTTTTTCTTTATAATCTTAAAAACTGTTCATAATATCTTTAAAATGACTAATGTAGAGTAAAGGTTAACAACCTTAGAGCCGAATGCAAAATGTTTGAAAACATCGTATACTAAATAACTGCTTCAAAAAGCATGTTTTATTTGCGCACCCCTTGCTTTTGGAGTAATGTTGTTGCAAGATCGGTTTGCATTTGTCAGTAGACCGGTGTCCAATTTGTAGTAGACTCCCACGCCCTTTGTAGACCGGCGATTGATTGCCAGGGGTGATTGTCCTATGGCGAACTCAATTTAAATCTTTTTCAAATATTGCAAATTACAAATCGCCCCGCCAACGCGCTTTTCCGAAAAACGTGCGCGCTCTGACAGTGCACCTGTTTTCAGCGACGTTCGCTTGGCACGAAACCGGACAAAATCACGCGGTGCCCACAACAGCGCTTTTGCATCCGTCTTCATCAACGGTCAGATGCCACACCGATTTCTTAAACTAATACCTCTAGGAAAGGCACTCAGGGGTCCTGATAAGCATGGGATTATTCGGTGATAAGCAGCGGATTCCCAGCATTGTTCGTTCGCCATATACGTTTACATATATATCTCTGACGTGAGATATCGCACCGATCTCTGCTGCTATCTGCTCCGAGTGGTACTTCCTTTCTCCGCCATACTGTGTTTGTGTTTCTTACAAGAACAACACATACTGGGTAGTTTATGAATTTGAGGCTATGATTAACGATAGGCAGACGATTTCCTCCTGCGCATCATCTTGCGATGGAAGATTACTTACTCGAATATATCACGCTGTCTACATGATTGCATTTAGACCATCAGGGTCTAAATATTTTTAATCAAAATTCATCCAAATATGTGTAGTGACATGGCTGGGATCAGAGATTGGTGCATGATATATTTGTTTCAGTCATTGTTTCATATTATTTATGTTTTATTTGAATGTTTCAGGCGAGTCATATGGAGTCCATAAAACTGACGGAAGTAGATTCCAGACCAGTGTCATGAAGAAATCGAAAGTTGTCCATGTTACCGAAAGGTAATTTGAAATTTTATTTATATACGATTTTTCAATTTCTTAAATGATGCAATTTAAAAAGTAAAAATATATGTGTGTATGCAAACATAACTGGAAACTGCTCTCAAATTTGATATAGGGGCCTACAAATAGCAAACATAACGTTTACAAAAAACGGTAAATCTGTATTTTCGCAACAGAAAATTAAGACACACATCCTTCGTAATTTTGGCTATGCTCGTCACGTATAATGGATTCAATAAATTTCCGAATGCGAAATGGGGTCCAAATCCTACAGCTGGCGTGATAAAACAACCCTCTCAGATCAATAACTGCCCAACCTTGTTTCTCCCTTTGAATACATGTCGGCTTTGAGGAAGATCAATGCTTATTTGGCGAGATGCTAAAATGTCAGAATTTTGGGGGATAACAAGGGTATAGAACATGTAAAAGGGTTGCTGCCTAGGCGTCAATATTGGACCCTCTGCCGAGACAAATTAGATTGCATCCCCCAAGAGCCACAGTAGATTGGATTGTGGGAGCATCTTCAATTACATTTCAACGACGGCTCAGCCGCAAATAATGACTTCGAAAACTAGCGCATCTTGAATTTAACACAATAAATTGTTGAAGATACTCAATATAGCCCTATATATATTTGACATGACTTTAATGAATATGTATTTTTCTATATTTTATAGGTGCCAAAGTGTCGACACTCGAGTGTGTCAGGTTATCGATCCGAACGACATGCGGATAGCTTCGACTTTTGACGTCATCATCCAAGTTGAAAACGTCAACGAAGCCATGTGCATTTGCCGTGACCTTGTATCTCCGATTTCCGGAACTTTTCTGCCGAGCAGTATTCGTCCATTTATTAAACTTTGAGAAAATATTGAGTTGGAGATTCGACGCGGAATCGTAAATCTCGCGTCGCATTTTTGGATTCAATATTGACTGTTGCATGCTCTCATATATGGTTATAGAAGGGCGATTTTATATTCAATTGTACATATTTTTCATTCGAATTCGGTGTCATACGAAACCTGTTGAGCAGAGTATTAGTTGACACCTGACCTAGCATTTAGAAGTTTGATCCTATTCTAGAAACTCGAATACGCGAACACGAACAGTGTAACCAGAGAACTGTTGATCAGCTCTTATCCGCCTCTAATTGAAATCATCTTGTTTTTCTTGACAGAAATTGTGAAACTTCATCTAATTAGTTGGCAAACCAAAATGCAACTCGAGTAAATTGGTAATTTCTTATTAAACTAATATCTGATTTTCCTTGTTAATTTTGGTCTATTGTAAAGCGAAAACTTGCTTTTATTTTACATTGTATAAATGCATTGATGCATCAGTTTCAGAGGGTAATTTTAAACGTTGTCGTTTTTTTTTTCAAAATTGAAGAATGATAGACATTGTAATTTGCTCCAGGCAGTAACGTATAAATACAGGCCTGAGGGTAAATTGTCATCGGTTGCTGTGTCCTTTTAAAAGTATGAATGCTTTAATGGTCAGTTTTAATGTGTTTTTTTTTTTCGAAGTTAGATATGTCTGATAAACTATATGTGTAATAAAACATCGATGGTTTAATGATTTTGGACTTTGTTAAGAAATTATTATTCTTTTATTTTTACTTAGTCGCAAATTCGTGTTTTGTTTAGTCATAATTTGTTATTAGTGTGAAGTGAATATGTATCTACGCAAATAAAATATGTTGTTGAAAAAAATCCTCTTTCTTTTCTTGAATTGACTGAAATAAATACAATTATAAATCAAAATTATTAAAACAAAATAAGTTACCTAACACATACAATAAAATCCGTAATAAGGCAATAAAACCGTTTTCCATTTATGTATCAGCATGGTGTTTTGCTATAAAATATTCAAAGCGCAATTCTATATTTTATGATTTAATTTGCGGGACACGCCTTTTAATTAAACACAAGACATTTAAGTAGATACCATATCTGAATGATAATTAAACGATTAAAAAAACACTTTCTTGCAGTCATATGAAAATATATGATATATTAACAATGAAATATGAGGCTTGGTCGTTAGATTAAACGTTAGACCAGTCCGATTTTATTTTAGAGTGAGATAGCCGTCCAACGATTATGGAAATATTGAAGCCTATTTCATTTCCGTAAGTGAAAATTTCCCGAAAAAGCACTTTCATTCTCTTTTATGATTATTACAAAGCTACGACAAGCAAATCAATCTTGCACAAAGCACTCAAAACAAAGTATTTATTCAAGCAATCAAAACCAATCACACCCACTTCTAATAAGCAAATACAAGTCAAGACCCTTGGGGAGGCGCAGCGAAATTGCTCCCGAAAAAAATAATCCTTCATCCGAAGCAATCGGCAAAAGAACATGTAACTTAATTAAGGAATGGAATAAACAGTGACGCATATCTCATGAGAATGGAGGGCGATGCCATTCTGTGGACATTTCGGGTATAGAAAATACAGTGGCAGGTTTTGTGGCACTTCGGGCTGAGAGAAAAGCCCTCGTTACGAAGCGAATAAAGTGGGCGCTCCACGACCCGCCATATGGTCGCTGCAGCTGACGCTCCTTGGAAATGGCGCGAAATTGACCCGAAACCAGACGACACTCAAAGACAATTCTGTCGATGTTGGTAGTTGTTTGAATTCACAAGGTAATATGATAGTTTCTAATGAATCCATAATTTTCCAACGAAACATACATGATCTTGTTTTCTTGGGCCTCGCTTCAGGATTTCTAACATCATGGCGTTGTGGATTATACTTTTTTTCCCTCGAATATCGCTTGCAAAATGAACCATAACTTTCTCAAAAATCCACCTGTGCATTCTATCGACAAATGTGTCTAATGTGCCACGATTTCGTTTACACTAAATCTTTCAGCAAAGAAAACAATGTTTATCCCTAAAACCCCATATAGGTAGAATTCTAGTGTCAGATATATAAATATGTAAGTAATTTACTTGGCTAAACCTCCGAAAAAAAAGATAGGAGCTCTTTGGATGGTCCTCAATTTGGCCGTGTTGACCACACCTGACCAAACAAGTTGACCTTACAGTGATTGTTGGGCTGAGCCGTTAAACAAATGCTCTTTTGATCACTATTTTACATACATTGAATAGAAAGAATAGCAGGCCTATATGATAAATATATGGTAAAATGCTTGGTTGAGTTTGGGTCCAAACTGGCCAGTGCAGGTGTGTGGGAAATGCAATTTTGCTACGCGACAGGACAAGGCTTGACACCGCTTTAATGAGTGCGATTTCTATAGCCACTACCCAGTAGGTTAACTATCAGTTTCGCCTCATGTGACATTTTGAATTTCATTTGCACCATTGTCCAGTGCGCACCTGTGTCTATTCATAGCAGCAAAGTGAATATTCCCATCTTACCAACCCCCTCTTCAAACACCCCTGCTACCCTGGCCTTCGGGGTGCAGCCCAGTATCACATGTGATGGAACGCCTTCTTGTAAAAGAAAAATTGGGTTTCAAAACAGCAGCTTGTAAGATTTGAATATCTTACCTTTTGGGACTTCATGGGTTTAATCATTAAGGACTTATGGCGCATTAGATTGTCCCTGCCCTTGCACTTCTCGTTGGGCACCTGTGGCCCTTGAAAAAGTGTAGAGCGCACTTAAAATTAGTCTGAGATTGTCACCGCATATTTTGCAATTCTTCAACAAAAAGCAACATATGTTAGAAGAATTAATAAGAATTTTAAAGTGTTGTCGTAGGTCCTATGTTGCGTATTTAAGAACTAGAAATCTGCATTGAAATAGGCGCTTACCCCCATACAGCTGTGCCTTGAATATTAAATGAATATGACTAAATGCGCGACAATATAGCTCTTTAGCCATTTAAACCCTCCTCAAAATAACAAATTAATGAAAAATGACTTTATAGAACGGGATAATTCCAAATGGAATGCAGCTCCATTCCATGAACAAAATTCAATAACTAAGTTCAAACTTGTTGAGAATGTACTTTAGTTGCAATTATTGCGCGATGATCTGTAATTAAGCTTGTGTTAATTATTAGGACTGGTCGAATCAATCTGGTCAGAGCCAGGAATGTGCACTCCTTGGACCCCTAGCACCTGCGAGGGGCTTGTCTTTTCAGAGATACACTTGATTTCATTTTGTTTATGAAACTACCGGTTCCTCAAGCCCGGATCAACACCTGTGCTCAATCATTAGATATAATTTGCCAAGTGACTTAAATAGAATTTTGTCATAATTTTCATACCATGTGTTTAATAAAGCGCTATGTATATGGGCCTGCGGGCGGATGAACGGGCTCCTACGCATTATGTCAACATCTATGAATGGTTTTTGCGTGTAGAAAAATAGTCCTTTATTGTCACCATTCTTATAGGGAATAAATCAGTTGTTTGGTTAGCAAAGATTATAATATTTATTAGCGTAGCGTATCTAATTTACGGATCGGGGGAATTTATCATTCATTGTGTGAATCCACGGTTTTCGCCGTAAATCGGGTATGACCTGTCACTTACATTAGCTTATTACAATATATTGTCAACATTAAATTGATATATACATATTTAATCGATATAATATATATGTTTATATAAAAGCAAGATGATCACCAACTCATATACATATTTCACTTTTTATCATCACATGACCGCATTATAGAAAACAAAATATGCGCATCTTTCGAAACTTCACCTTTTGTTTTGTTCTTCTCTTTCAAACAATTTTAAATTAGCATTTACAGAACAAACATTTATATTTGCTTTTACGTCGTTGTTCCCAGCAAATGCTATTTCAGATTCGTGGATTTAGTGGTCCCCAATGGAACGCCCAGAAATAGCATTCCGCCACTTTGCCCGTTACAATGTCCATGGCCATGAATTATTCTAACGCTCTTGGGAAATCCCCAAAAGTGCCCATGAAATTAATGTCGGGGCACAAACGACAATGTCTATCTAGCAAACAATAATTTAGTTTTCATCTCTCTATTTTGTCGTATATGTGTATGAGACGCATTAATATTTCAAAAACATACAATTATAGCACAACAAACAGCTATTCAAAGAAAGGGTTATTTATTTTAACGGAAACTAATTATCTTTAAACGGAAATAATCGTTTTAACCGTAACACTATTTGCTAATGAATTAAGCATGGTTGTACACAGCTTGAGCGAGAAAATAAATATTCATATAATATTATCCCAGTTTGCTCGCGAGACGTGCAATAACGAGAATATAAGGATCAAAGGAAAGAAAGAGGCTATTATGACTAAGGGAAAATCCGTGAGCAAGTAAACAATTTATTAGCGACTCGCATATTTCAACGGAATAAGCACTACACGGGTAGGGTTAACTTATACATTTCTCTTTTGCTCGTATGATCCGACATTCTCGGCAGAATCATCACCTTAACCCATTAAACCCTCTAAAATTAATGAATGTGTCACGAAGCCCCCATCGAAAAATGCCAACCAAAAAAATATCGAAAATGGGTTACTTAGAACATACAATCTAGAAGCCGAGAACATTTTATATACCCAAGTAAGAATTAATGGCGTTACTTACCAAAATAAAATCCTGGGCATAGTAAAAGACTTTGGAAAATACAGTATAACATACAGAACTAAAATCCCAAAAGTCATATATGACAAAACATAAGTGTCTCTGTGAGTTTTGAGGACATATACTTCACCACTATTTACAGATGCAATTGTAGCCAACAATTTACAACGTATAATCGATATGAAATTGTCACGACTGCCATCACGACAGCAACGACGGCGGCCATTAAAGTAGCTGCCAACAATAATATCCATATCCATAACAACAGCCTACAGTCTCCATTTCAACTGCCTCAATTACTGTAAAAAGCCATCTACCATAATGCTCTTCGCTACGGCTTCCGTAGTTAACAAAGGCAGGCACGGGTTTGCCAGGCGAAGTAAGGGCTTGTGTCGGGGTTTCAGTTACGTCGTGTTGTCAGTCTCAATAAGCGCAGTTCCGGAGTGGTGCATTAGGGGCGCAACGCTCAAGCCCGGATGCAGGTGTTCTGGATCGATATCGCGCCTGCCATTATCCACCCTTCAGTGTCAGTGGATTAGAAGCTGGCACGCCCAGGGGCACCCGGTCGTAGAAAAAACGTGGTGTGGCTTCCAATTAATTTTGTGTTAGATATATTTTGTATGGCTTTATGGTTTGGAAGCCAGTTAATGCAGGTGATGGGGAAGTTGAAGCAAATGAATCGAGTAATTAGGTTGATTGAATAATGGAAGTATATGCTGTTCTATAATTAAAACATACCATATCAACAATACACTTTAAAATATCACCCTTCTTCCTTCAAAAAGGTTAAATTCGTATGCGTTTTATATTTTCATAATTTTGAGGCTGTCGAAATTTCACTAAACATCCATGCGCGCAAAACCACATCACGAAATACAATTTGGATCATTTTCCAAAATGAGCACATGTAACCCGACTCAACGAGGCACCGGTTGCCGTCACCGCCGACCATGGGCACTATTACTCTGTACACACACGGCCGTGTCACCGCAATGCCTTCAATTAGGCGCCACACCGGCGTCAACTTCCTGTCAAGCAATTAGGGCTGCAAAGAGACGCAAGGAATAGTGCTTCCGCGGCGGAGGGCGCATTGATTTCTTCGTCGTGTCTAAAATTAAACATGGACTGGCACGTGTAATGTGTCATGGCTCACACGCGTATTGTTGTCTTCTATGTGTTTAATTGACAGCATCCAGCTTTTACTATCTCCATAGAATTCGCATTGCTTTATCAAAGTCATGATAATATAAGCGTTACTGCATCAATTCGATTCAGGAATGAAGTTGAATGGGAATCAATGATGTTCTACCTGTTAATATGGTCAGATTGACAATATAGATACATACATAAATCATTCTTATCACTTCATTAACAATAGCAAGGCAATTTCTTTCTTCTCAATAGATGTTCCTCACTCCTAAGCCAGGTGCCATTGGTGCTCAATGGAAGACTCAGCCACACACTGAGGGGAGATCATTTACTGGCAAATAACTGTCACAGGCAATGTAATTTGCGAGTACATTGTCGCCTGGAAGCTCTAATAAGTCACGCCGCTTCTCATTGTCTCTTGTTAACGGGGAGGGACTACTATCTCTTGATTTAGCAAGGATTTTACAGCAAAGTAATCGGGCTATGTCCTTTGGTTCTTTAACAGCATTGCTCGAACCTCTTCTGTTTCAATAGACATTTTTAAAATTTTGTCATTCGCTGTTTCAACGTTGCATACTTTGTTCTTTAAAAATTTATTAGTAAGCAATCGAAACTTGTATAAGGACAAGGAAAAGATGGGGAACGAGGCGTGAACGATTTAGACGAAACACGGAGAATGGGTGAACATAGACGATCATTACATCGAATATCCATGACCACTACGACAATCCATTCAAACCAACGTGCCATCCCTGCACATCTAAAAGCAGCGTTGGTAGCGAGCCAAAGAGTGAACGGTTGATGGTTACAAGGGACGTGACGGTAATTATTGCCATATTACACGACCTCCGCCGCTAGCAACCCAATATGCTCGTTCTGCGCTTTTATTATGTGAGTGGTTCATATTACTGACGCAGCCTTAATTTTAGTGATCCAAGAAATAATTCATAGGCATATGGATTCTTTATCAAAAATATTACAACCTATACCGCCTAACGCACATATATGTCAATGACACTTATCAGAGACAGTCTCGGTTAATATGGGTAGTTAAAGTCCAAAAAGTGAAAACAGAATTTACAGTAAAACATTTTAAACACCAATAATTTGAACGCTAGTCGAAAGCATGAAATGTTTCGAGAAAATAATTTTTGTATAAGCCTTTTTATGTCCAAATTAAGAATTTCACCTGACTTAATTAGCCAATATGTTTTCGGATGCCTATTTTACATTAACACGTGAAAGTTACAATAGCCTTAAGTGTATTTGAACGCTGCAGGCAAAAACGCATTCGAACCGAATTTCATATATTGCTTATCACCGACAAGTATTCAGTGAACACGATCAGGTCCCAACGCCCCCAATATCGAAAGGGTTACCGTATGTTTGCTAAACTTAAATCGCAGCGAACGAAGTATGTGATTTATATTCGTAATAAAAAATATTCTTTTATATTTAAGCGTTCCTATTTTAATCAGGGGCCGAAGTTGTAGGGGCCGAAGTTGTCGGGGCCTAAGATGTAGGGGCCGAAGTTTCTTGACTTAAAA
>LQRL01096172.1:0-13503 GCA_001703475.1 Hydroides elegans | reverse complement strand
TTTTCGCGTGCAACATTGTGTTAAATTTTAGTTAACTGTATAAGACCAATAGAATTGAATAAAACATTTTGTTGCACGCTAAGAATGAAGAAGTTAAAGCGTGTTTTATAGACTTGCATGGTCAATTTTTCATTCTTTTCACTATTAACACTCAATTGCTATGTTTTCTTACAATTTCCTCTCACAAAGTAATGCGCATGAGTAAATGAATTCACCACATACTTTTTGCATAGAAATCGGCCCATAAATAACTATGCTAGCTTCAGTTTTAATTATTTATCTTTAGCTTGGGTTTTCTCGAAACATCAATTTCAGACTTAACACAATGTTGCACGGAGCCCTTCAATTGTCATTATCCTTAAAAAAGCTGAGCCAGAGAACAAAGTTTACTTACCAACAAACCACATATAAAAACTATGGCAAAATAATATATATTTGTACATATCCATGGTCAGAATTGCTTTAACACTTCTATCGGCATTGGAAACCTTACATCAACTATTCTAAATCACTGTCTGTAAATCCATTTTATTCCTCCATCCGTTTATCATACATATGTTTATCCATCTAATTATAGCGGCAATCAGGCAGAACAATAAAAACACTGTTTTGATAATTACAATGAAACCTTAGTATGTTGTAATCTTGCGATTACAGAGGCAAGCGCAAACCAACAAAATGAAACCGTCTGTGCATTCAATACAGATAACGTCCATGCTCAATGATAGGGAGTTCAAGCGGCAAAATGTTTGTAGGTTCCTGAAGGGTCCGTTCTGAAGCCTTAGTCTTTCAGCAAGGTCAATGCTGTTCAATAATGATGGAGAATAATAATTGCTTGCTTTCTCTCTCTCTGGAACTTCCCCCATGGATGGTTTTAAAGGGGAATGACAACTCTCACTGTGGTCATGTCAGTCAGACAGATTCTGAAATATTCTATCTATGTGATTATCTACATCATTGAATGAAAGTTCAAAACCGAGTAAATTGCGAGATAATGATTCAGAGCACACTACGTGTGTGTGTTGCAAGAACTTTTAAAAAATTTTCTTCTAGCAGTTTAATTGTGCAATACTACAATTTATATCTGCTTGATCACTCAACCACAACATGAATAACTGTGGGAAAGAATAATTTATGTAATAATAAAGGGTCTACATGCAAACTCTAAAACTTTTCAAACATTTAACCACGGTGTGCCCTTTATGCATGGAAATGAATCATATGTCTATTATGATTATCATTTAGACAAATAAATAGATATGCATTTCCGGATAGAAAATGATATACAAGGTTTAACAATCAGTTCACATACGTAAAATTGATTTTATCTTAAAATAAAAAAAAAACGGTTTAAGTAATTTTTTATAAACGTATAAACTTATGTGGTTTTTCAGTTTGGTTTCTCTCGCGGACTACTAGAAACTGTGCATCTTTATTTTCTTAACTTTAGTGAGGCTCATAAACAATATATGTGGCCACTTAAAGAATGAGCAGTAGCTAAATTGCCAAACCTAATAGCACAAAGTTTATCTGGCAAGTGAAATAAGAACCAAGAACGTTTGTTTGGGCCTTTTGATTCGTGATATCTTGTATTATCGATGGTTTTTCAAGCAATTGTGTTTTTGTTCGGAGTGATAACTGGCTAGTTATTGTCAGATGCTAGAATTACGCACGATTTTCCAACTCAGCGATAGACAGAATTTTTATTTAAGATGCAAGGTCTGAATCTGAATCTAAATGCTATTGAGTTGAGGTATATTTAGATCATTACATCATGGTTTTTCTTTTCACCGGCGCTTGTATATTATAGTACATATAGAATATAAAAGTGACGTTTGCCATCACAATATATAAATGTATATTTCTTAAGTCGATGTATGTCAAATTGTCATTCCCGCTGCATTCAAAAATTAATTTTATAATATTTTATACTTATTATCTTAATTCTAGAACCTACGTAAGAAATACGAGCTCGATCCACATAGCTTGCCGTTAGGGTTTTTGTATGTTTAAATGTTTGTTCATTTATTGTATCCAACGGTTAAAACACCATTTAAGACAACAAATGAATAAAAATAAATTAATATAATTTCAGGCGCATCGGTGTGTGCTGGTTGCCCGTCTCGAGTACTTCTGCAGTATGCTCGCCAGTGGATGGATCGAAACAAGCACCGATGAACCGCTCCAGATACCTGTGCCTGGTCAGTTGTATACTTTTTTTTTTTTAATCCTTGTATTAAACATAATGGTTAACCTATGGTTAAATGAATGCGGGGTCAATGTCCAGATATGAGAATGTTAGTCCGAGATAAACTATATGATTTTAATGTTCTCATTGAACTTTGAAACAATATAATATTATATAATATTAAGAATTATTAGGAAATGTCTCGTACACAGAATCCTTTGTAGGCTTTTTGATTATACATTTATTGAGCTCGGATTATCATTTCAGTACGAGTATTTGTAAGGGTTTGGACATGTTCCAGCTAAAGTAAGGTCCAGCGCGGCGCGGAATCATTCAGCTGAGTTCACGCCAAAAAACACAAGCAAACCAGCCATCCGTAACCGTGCCCATAATCAGTCAATAGGCGAAAATGTGCTGAAACGCTTTGGTATTGACCTAGCAAATGCCTTTCTGCCTACTAGCGCAATTTTTTCTAGATTACATGTTTCTACTTTGGTTATAGTGAGAACAACAACGGTAGATAACAGTGATCCACACCTTCCGGTTGTAGGGACCCTTAATCTCGCTCTTTGTTTTCAGATAAGAAGCTGCCAATCATATGGAACTGTTACTGTTAGGTGTTCATGTTGTTGTTGTGCAAAGGCGTGGTGATTAAACTGTATTATATTCACAAGGATTATCTATGTATGTGTGATATGGCGGAGTATTGATAGTCATAAGCGCAATGCTTTTGTAATGATTTTGTATTGTGTGAGATAAGTTTCAAGTATCATTTAGCTGAATCTATGTCCACCTAAATGGGAAATAAATGCATGTATAACACAAATATAAAATTATTTTATATAATTATTCTTCGATTCATGCATTACTAATACAAATCTATAATACTATAAATTTCGCTTACAATACACAATCGTAACTATTCCTTTTCAGTCTACATGCGTGTTTGTTAAGCATCAGATGTAAGCAGTGACATCACGCCTAATCCAATCCTCATCTCAGTGCCTTTGCCTTTATAACCTTCGCTCATAGAACATTGTTATTCTATCATCAAACCAGCTTTTCCGACAGGATAAAATTCGCGAATGTTTACAGGATTTATTAGGGGAGACAAAAATATATTTGTCACAAAGTAGTCCCCGTATGCCCACGTTGCAAGAGGGAACGTCATGGTTGTGATGCTAAATCCTCAACAAAATATTTTTTACGGCTGCTTACTAAAATAGCACGTCAATTTCATTATTTATTCAAAAGATAAACTTTTGTTTTGAGAACATTTGCAAATTGCAGTTTCGAATAATAGGAGCGGATGAGTTATTTTTTCTGATTGAAGCAAAGGCTACTTTTCCACATTTTACACTGTTCCCTTCACGATTTGCTCTGTAATCGAGGCTCTACGCAACACAGATCAAGGCTGTGACAAAAAATAGTTCCCATCTATAGATAAAGCAGGTGTCCAATAAATCATTGTGCTGTGACGTCCTATTTGCGCCCCTCAATTGTTGAATGAATCGGGCAGCTCAGGAAATAGGATTGTCGCAGTTAAGAGCTACTCTAAATAAAAAAAAACTCAAAATAGAGTCGCCGTGTTGTCGTAGAGTATTTTTAAAAGGAATCGCAGTAAACACTTGGCTTCACGCTTTGTTAGGGCCTAGCCATATATGAAGCTTTTCCCAGCCCATTTCCCCATGTAAACCGTGATTAAGTGTTTCTTATGGAAACTCAAAAATGCGCAACGATTTGCTTTGGAACGCAATATTAAAGGCATCTCTGTCAACACTTGGCATCACGCTATGTTAGGGTGCGGGCAGGCACTTGCAAAATTTTCTAATATCGCAACAAAATTCAAAGAATATATTGCAAACATAGCGATCTTGGTTTTGCTATTTTTTCTTTGGATTTCGTAGCGATGTCAGAAAGTTTAGGAAGTGCCTTTCCACACAATATTTTTTTTTATCCAAGAAAAAAACCTGCCGTTTGTACCTCGCTGTGATACCTCATCCCGACGGCGTGTAAGATATTCATTGGGAATCTGGCTGAGAGAGGACCATTTAGTGGGAAGCATCAAATGACCATTTATTATGGATACCCATGGTCACTGTGGGTTTTGGTTTGCATTATAAGTGTGGATTATGTAGAAGTCAACCCTCGTAAATTGCCCCATGGAGGGGTGTTTACAGTTTAGAATGACACACAACAGAATGGAGGAAGAGTAAGGATTGGTCATATGTGTCGCATCAGAGTGCTGAAATTTCATCTGCCTCCAGAATATTTTATTTTGAATTTCGTCGAAATAAGCCAAATGTTTGTTGTTATCAACACATTTGACCAAGGCCAAAAGAACATTGAATTTGAGGTATAAACGCCTCTTTTTGTGGACATTGAAAGTTGGCACTTTTCGCCATTTCATGATGTCCAAAATGAAAAATACTCCATATTCTGCAAATAGAAACGTCAACAGTAAACTTGCTTTATTTAGATAAATACGAAGCTACGCGCTTCTTGCAATCAAATGGAACGTGTTGTCATTCCTAATTTAGAAAAAATGGCATTACGTGCTCAAAGTGATTTCTGTGTCAATTGGGCAGAAACTCAATTAAGAAGCATCACCTCGAATGTAGTCCATATTCCAGATTCCTTCATTTTATTTAGCCATAGAGTCTAGTAGAATAAAGTTGTTTTCTGGTCCATGCAGTCATTGCAGTCAATTTTTTCCGCGGTATTTATGTACATTTTACTTATTTGACATCTGAATAAAAAAAATATATGATGTTGTCACGATTGCTCCCAAGATAGCTTTTAGCTCATTTCGTTCTTCACTTGTCCTCTGTTTTCGACATAGTTTTATTGCGCCACAAAGTGACGTCTCGTGTTTTTTTTCATATGGATAGTCCCTTCTTAAATGGGAAATCGAGCATGTCAACATTATGACGTTTACCGGTTTTCTCTAGGTCGTTGGCTTTGATGCCCTTCGGTTTGTGGATCGGGAATAAGGTTTCAGTGAGAAAACCTTTGAAGGCTTATTTTGAGGGTGATTGTGGCTTAATGTTTCTTTTGTGGGGTGAACCAGAAAAGAAGACAGTTAAGTCCTTTCTTGTCGAAATTTATGCCAGTCGTGTGAAAATGCGCTATGCTTCATTAGACAATGCTTAACTGTTTTTTCTTGGTTTTTCTTTCATTTTTACTTCATCTTTTGTTTTATTTTGGGCGAAGTAGTCCTGTAAAGTCTGGATTGACTTATTCTTATGGGTTATCAAAATTATATTTTTGTTAGAATAGTTAAAATAATGTCCGTTTGCATGTTAGACAATAAACGTAATGAAGCTAGGACTTAGTCGTATATTTAAGTTAGTTAATATACGATTCGATGAATAATTAGAATATTTTGTTCGTTGGTCTTGAAAGATCAGATCCTGGATGTCACATTTTTTATTCAAGGGCGTTTTGTAACCGATGTGAAGAAATGTTGCCCTAGTTTACCTATTAAACTCAATTTCCATTTACCGGTAATAGCGTAGAGAAACATGGTCTGAAGCAACAGGTCAATATTGACGATATATTTTTTTTTTTTTTCATAACAATATTTTTATCATGTTATCATTTGATAATTGTAATAAGTAAACATTGAGTATCTAGTATATATCAAATTCTTATGTTATACTCAGTTGTACTCAGTTTCTATATTATATTTCATAATAATTGATGCTGTAGTGTAAAGTTGCTCTTCCGTCAAAACGCCTTGTGCCTTATCAGCCCATGAAATAAACCAGTTCTGGTTCCGTCATAGGGTGATAGGCAACAGCAGCTGCTTTCGAAGAAAAGTATTAGACTTAGAGAGTCAGGAGAGGGACATATAATAGTGCTTCTTATTTAAGACAGCTGAAATAAGGCATTGGACACATGCCATTGCTGTAGTTGAGTGTCATTCTCAAAGAAACGGTGTTGGTGGTGAAGCCCCCGCAGGTGGAATCTTTGGGATGACAGTGTACATTGAAGTAACGATCTTTGAAATACATGTGCAATAAACCTCTTGCTGAAATAATTGAAGGTAGTGTGTCTGTTGGCGGGCAATAAGCCCGTGTATAGCAGGTATGAGTTCGATCGTCTAATGAATGAGAGATTCGACCTGTACATTACTTCTGGATGACAAAGAGTTGCTCTTGGTTAACATATACACAACTTCAACGTCACAAGAATTTGTCAAATAAATTTTTAAAAAAAACACCGTTAATAACATTCTGTATGCCTCCCGTATTCACATGTGACAATCTTAGTGTCGATCCTGTTCACCACTACATAACGCGTACAGCTACATATAAAAAAAAAATGATTAGACATTTTTTACGTATTAGGTTATCATTTCTAACCAATTTCTATTCACAGGCGATATCATGTCTGTGATCCTCGACTATCTCTACACGGACGGCAGCCCGGTAATCGACCGTTGCGAAGACGCTGAATTTCTTATCAACGTGCTCGTGGTCGCTGATCAACTACTCATGACGCGATTGAGGGAGATGTGCGAGGTCGCCATTACCAGTCAGAGTGAGTTTACTTTGTAATACAGCTGATATTATAACAACTTCCTCGATAATTATTTCTTTGGTCGTTTGGAAATTATGAGGTGAAATTGTTAATCATACATGTAAGTATTTCATTTAATGTAGATGGATCCTATCGAGTCAGATTGAGTTGATATTGGCCTCTATAAAGCAGGCTTATAAGGCCTAAATATTAAGTCATTTTGCAATTTGACATAAGAAGCTGAAACTATTCAAAGTTTTTTATAGATGGAAAATAATCTGATAACTGTTCACAGCCTCCTTCGGATTATTTATCAATCGCGCTTTGTTAATTATTTTGATTTTATTTGTAACTCATATCAGACCCGCTTTTTCCCGCTTTCTATCTTTGTTTATTACACAAATATACCTATATTTTCAGTCACCCTGAAGAACGCATGCGAGCTGCTCGAACTGGCCACCTTCTACAACGCGGGTCAACTGCGCGTCACGTGTCAACAGTTCGTTTGCCTCAATCTTGCCGCGTTACTGGAGGCGAGGGCGCTCGATGTACTGAGTGCCGAGGTGGTGGATGACCTGGGCTGCTACTATAGGCAACTCGTAAGTGGGGCTATGGATCAAAATAAATGTTTAGATTGCGATATACATTGTATGTGCGTGAAAGAATTCTTGATTTTTAAGGGAACTGGTAAGTGGTTGTATTCGTGCTTTCAAAGAGGGCATTCTATTTTAAGGCGTACTGGCTATGTATTTATATCATGGATTATTGTTACCTGTGAAGTAAGGGGGTTAAGATGGACTATAAGTACAGTGGGACCTCGTTAAACCGAACACGGATAAACCTGAATTTTTGCCTAAACGGAGCAAATTTTGCGATCCCGAGGTGTCCGGTTTAATAATGTTCTACTGTATATGAATTTATCAGGGCGTTTTGAGTATACGAAAAAACAATTGCCCGCATGCATAACGTGAAGGAAACGAGTGTTTAATAGTGCCAAAAAAAATATAAAACGTATCTTTTCTTCATGAACAGGTCCCCGGTATGTCCCGTCGCAGTATCCCGCCCTACAGTGGCTTCCCGTATCGCGAGGACCTCGCCCGCTTAGAAGCTGAAGCGGATGAGAGGGAGCAGAGACAGCGGAAGGATAGTACTGGGGGAGGAGGAGGCGGCAAGGAGGATGTGGCTGTGAGGAAGAGCAAGGCAAAGAAGAAACGCAATAGGACCAAAAGTGCAGGTAAGAATAGTGGGAGGTGTTTGAAAGAAACAGCAACATGCACTACGCAATTGGAGTTGAACTTCATTTAAACCTTGTTAGTCATGTTAAAATTGGAATCGATTGTATTTTCAGGGTCGTATAAGATTTGATGAACATGAAAAAATGAGACAACATTTTTTTCCAGATTTTGGTACAAGTATCTGGTAATATCTTATTATATTCATAGATTGAAAAATATGTATACACGTTTTCATTCTTCTAGGTGAAGACAAGAGGAATTCTGTTGGTTCAGACACGGACATGAGGCAGTCTCTGTTTTTAGACACAGAACAGCCACTCGATGATGTTTCAGAGGAATCATCGTCTGTAGAGTCTCCCAGACAAGAGGTTTAACCATTTTTCACGTATTTGAGATCGCTACATTTTAAAGCAATAACATGTTTCTATACTTCAATAGACTAAAATATTAAATATTTATGCTTCCAATGACTAAATAGTTAGATATATCCTACTTATCAAGTGTTAACAGAAACAACCGTCATACTTGGAAAAATATAGCTCTAGACAGATAGATTCCATTTGATGGGGCGGGATGATTATAAATAATATTTTTATGTAGAGTAATATTTTATGTGTTAACCGTGCATGTGTTACAATGTAATTTCAGGAGCCAAAGTTGACCCCTGCATCACAACCAAAGGCACCTCCCAAAGTATTCATCCCAAAGAGAGCCGTTCCATCATTGTGGCCTGGTCTTGCGTCACCAGTCTCCCCAAAACCCCCTACTCAAGCCTTTACAGCTCAAAGCCATGTTTATTCAAAATCAGCTATACCGCAAAGCCCAACTTCACCGTCAGTACCAAGTCCGACAAGTCCCAAACCGATGGATATGAATGGCTCCGGAGATGCGGAGAGTATGTTTGGATTGCGAGAAATTATGGCGCAGCAGCAGGCTGTATCTAGGTCCACTGACTCGAAACCAGCAGTGTAAGTTTGTATTTTTAAAAGAGTAAACAAAAATGGGAAACATTTCGAAAACGGGATCCTAACCGTACTAAGATATCGTTTCAGGCAGTGTTCGCGTCAACGCTGGCCCGGGGTCATTAACTTTTGGGCCGGGCCAGTATAAATTCTGGAAATTATTTCAACTAATACTTATATATCGATTCCTTGATTCTTCAATTTGATTCCTTAATACTCCATATTCGAGTTGTCCAAGTATTATTTCGGCCGGGCCAGTAAATTTTAGGGTTATTGGCCTGCATGGCCAGTGTGAATTTTAGCTTAAGCGCGAACACTGGATTCAAGTGAATATATTTGTAGCATTTTCTTTATTGATCTAAAATATATTAACTAAACAAATACATGTACCGGTATGCGTTAGCCGGGCTTTACAAAAAATGTCTATTTAGCATTATGAAAATATAGTTTCTCTTTAGAATATAAATATTTATATTGGGAATATACCAATAAATATTATTTAGCGTTCATTGTGATTTTATTTTCTGATAGAACTCCAAAGAAGAAAGGTCACAAACTCTCCCAAAAGGAGCGCAAACGGTTGGCACAAGAAGAAAGAAAAGTAGAGGAGGAACGATCACAGCAAGTAGAGGATAGCACGAAACCGGGCGTTGGTCTTGGGACTAAGCCAAAGGCATGGTCTACACCGGCAAGCCCATGGTAAGGCTATTACAGTTAAATTGCAAACTCAATTAATTAAAACATTGTACAGGTGACTCGGCTGTGCCTCGGAACTGTCCAATATTTGAATTAATGGTCTGACCTCATACTTTATCCTAAACGTAATTATCAATAGACGATCTATTTTTTATGTCAAAACAAACCATTAATGATTATTGGGCAAATATTGTAGAATTTTTAATTAAATATATACATACTCAGTCTATAGACATTATCGATTTTCTGTATGTGAAAGTCTTAATGTAACTTACTCTTTCTACGCTATCTTACTATTTATTACAGGGCAAAGCCTACACAGTCATCCAACCCACTTACATCATTTAAAGACTTAGTGATCGCAGAGGAGACGCAATCCCAACCTACACCTTTGCGAAAAAGTCCTTCGAAGCCAATATCAGTTACCATTCCAAAAGGACCAGCCTTGTCAAATGAGTCTTTGAGGTAACTGAATATTCGATCGGCACAATGAATATTTATACATTTCGCATAAACCTTCATGAGTAAAGCGTCAAATAAATACAGTAACATATTGCTATCTTAATGCTCTAATAATAAACAAAAGATTTGCAAACGGAATGTGTAACTGCCATAAATGTCACCTTTAGGAATTGCGAATCAGGCCTATGTCATATAATGAGAGTGATAGCAACAGTTCAGTTCAATAGCAATAGCATACCCAAGATAGTTTAAGCAAAAAGAATGATTGCTTAATATAAAACTTTTATTAATCAATTTTAGCTGGGGTCTAGCCTCTGGCGGTGGTAACCGGAAGCAAAAACCAGTCACCTCTCCACGTGTTGAGCCCACTTCTCCACGCAGTCCCGATTCAAATCCCTGGAAAGCTCTTCCTTCTCCAACCCCTGATGTAAAACCTGCAAAGACTGTTAGCTTTACTGAAATCATCCAAGATGAAACGAAACAGAAAGAAAGCCTGCAGAAAGTTGCTAATAAACCGCTGCATTTGATTCAGGTATGAATTAGGCGTTGAGAAAATGTTTATCTAATGTCCTCGTAGTATTTTACTTCTCTTCATATGGAGGTTATACAACCCCCATAACAAAATAAAGAAGAAGGTTGCTTTATTAATGTTCTTTAATTATAGGCTTAGTCTTTAACTAAAGCTTGTCCAATATAAAAGTAATGAAAATAATATGAGTTGATTTTTAAAATACCTTTCGTAAAACTGTGTCAAGATTTTGTTCTTGTACCTCAGAAGGTCGACGGTGCGGGGTTCGATTTCCTGTATGACACCCATCGATCATTGTAAAAAAATCAAAGAATGACACAATATGACTTAGAACAGGTGGGCTGTGTCGCTAGAACAAAATCACCCGCTATATTTTTCTTACAATATACAGGCTGAAGAAAGGGCCATGCAGGAATTACTGGCCCACTACAAATCAACAGAAAGCAGTACACCACACGTGAAATTCAGCGTCGAACGAGTGCCCACGGTCCTCGCATCGCCTACATGGGCAGCCACACAGGCATCGAGGAAGTCATAGCACATGCATTGTCATTATCATTTAATGAGCAGGTCCAATGCGAAATAGCGGAATCAATTAGTAAGGCCAACCCTCTTGACCTAACGGTTCACGCTCTCGATCAATGATTCAACCCCCGTGACAGACTACCTATGTGTCCTTTTGATTGAGAAGAATTCATAGCACATTGTCTCCCCGCTTGATGGGAACTTGCAATGCGATATAGAGCATGCATTGAGTAATAGGTACATGTACCGGGTATGTATTTGGTAGAATTCGATCTGCGCCGATGGCATTGGTATGGTTTAAAATATCCATATGCGCTTGTAATCAAGAGAGATTTCTTATTTCTGGTATTTTGTGAGTTAAATCGTTTGCACACATAATATTATGTGTGCATAATTGTCTTATGGTAAAGTTTTTCATGTTCACTTTAAAATCTAAAATCTAATACCGCCACATTAAAGCAATCTTTTCTTCTAAAAATGCCTTTAAAAAACTACTTAATTATTTACTTAAGCATATTTAACCTACTGTCGTTGACTGTATATTGTGTTCATAGAGTGATATTTTATTGTAACCCGTGTAAATATCTTCTAGGCAATTCCAAATACTGTATCATACATATTTCATATGCGTTGAATTGTAGATATTTATGGTTTAGAAATGTTATGTTAAGGATATTTGTGTACATTTTCGTTTTCTATGTGTATTGGTAAGAACGTCTTTGTCGATGGACGGGCCTGAAAACGCAATATAATGCTTGCTATTTTCGACTTTTGATAATAAGTCGCCATTGTTAATCAATTTTTAAAATGGTTGTTCACAGCTTCTATGAATGAGTGTTTCTTTTAGACCTCAGTTTTAACATGATTCTTTGTTTATGCAAAATATTGCAAGATTTGTCTATTATACTTCTATAGAGTAGTCTATGATGCTTTTGATGCTTTGCAAGAACGAGATGTGAATGCGCATTACTAATAGAAATTGTAATGATTTGCAATATTTATGATCTTCGAACGCTTTAAATGTTACGGGTACTAAACATCTAAACATGCTGTAGCATATTCTGTTCATATTTACCACCTATTCATGAAATTGTTATCGACAAATTGAACAATATGAGGATGTGGAATTTCACTTGATTTTATATATATTAATGATACTTGTATATATGTAAATAATTCAATTATTAATGTGATCATGAGTATTTCTTATTGTATCTTTCCGAAACTAGAAGAAAAAATATATTCGTATCGCTTATATTCTTTCAATTTATATTGTATATGTTATATTTCATCCAAATGTCATTGAAGAAATGAACATTCGTTTGTCTTTGATTTATATATTTATTTAATTCAAGTATTGCCTCTTGCTTTTAAATCTTCGCAAAAGCACATGCTATACTAATATATTAATGCATATAGAGATCTTGATATTGAGGTGCAAGTGACGTGGTTATAAATTAATTTTTATTTGTGATCTTTGTAAGTTGGTTATATCATGGGGGTAGAGTCTACTTTTGTTATAGAAAGATTCTCCGAAAATAAGTATTCTATTGAGTGTCAGTTTTGGATGGTGGAGCAATGCTGTGTTGGTGCTTAGACGAAAACATGTTTGTTTTAAGATTAATATCCTGTTGAAAACTCACTAAATAAACAGTTGAATAAACCATTGTTAGTTATTTATTATTTCAAAGGTGTCAAAGAATTGATAAAATTCAAAAGTGAATCATGATTCACATTATAACACTTTTATTGACTTACATTAAAAGTTTAAATTATAGCCTACACACATGTTTATCAAAAGTATAAATAAGTCACATATTTCATATATCCAGTAAAATTAATAAATGAATAGATTCATGACAGTCGAAAGCAACTTTTCTATGCAGCTAAATACATCACGGATAACACAAAATGATCACGGTAACACAAAATGTTAGTAATACAAAAATAAATAGTTGGGAGCAAAATACAGTAGCTTTTCTTGGAAAATGTTTATACAACATTCAAAGATACAGTTTCTCTTTTCTATTCGTCGTTTCATGAATGTTCTTATTTGTAAAGTCGGAATTATTTTGCCTTTTGAAGATTTCTCAATCCTCCTTGACTTGTTTCATACTCATTGCCCGGGCTGTATGTAAGTTAAAACTAAACCTACCCCCACATTCACACAATTAACATACAGAAATAGGCAATGGTCATCAACTAAGACTTGGTGTTTATTAATACCAGAGTGTTTACACGCTGGTATTATAGGGGTTTGTCTGGATCGTTTCATTTTTCTAGCTATATAGCCTTTATAGTGACCTTGGAAAATGCTCAAGGTTTTGTAAATTTTGAAGCATAAGAATATTCTTTAAGAGTGCATTATGTACGGACATTTAT
>LQRL01096169.1:21651-33273 GCA_001703475.1 Hydroides elegans | reverse complement strand
CCCCCCATTAAACACACACAACACACGCTCTTATTGACTACCAATAGATTCTACTTGTTAACATGAAAACAAGGGTTTATGTTTTGGACACGCTAATTATATTGACAAAATTACCAGCCCAAGGTGCGACTCACTAATAGACACCAGCTTTTGTCTCGAATAGACTTCGTAATTCACAAACAATAGATATCTGTCAGTCGATGTATGCACACAATAATTTCATTTTAAAAATGCGAAAAATATATGTGCAAATACGTTTTCTTTTATATATTTTTTATCCAAACATATTGAATTGCGAGATTTTAAAAATCAACCGCGTTTTTGAATAGAAATTTGCAATGCTTGAAATATTTTGCATTGCATTTGCCGTTTGAGAAATATAAGGCGTCAAAGTGTTTCTTAGCCGTCGGTGTCCCCTTTAAGTATGTTACTGCAGCATCCATTGTAAGTTTATCGAATCAGCACGGAATCTAATGTCCATGTTAATTAAATGTACAGTGTATATGATTTAAATATTACACGAGTATAAGAATTAAGTATGTTACTGCAGCATCCATTGTAAATTTATCGAATTTACTAACATTAAGTTATATATACAAATATATAGGCAGGGTCCGATTGGTATAGGTTGAAAACATTGATGAAACTTACCTCTCGGAAAGGAGGTCGATTCCAGGAACGAGGTTGGTGACCTCGCATCCCTCTCCGACCTCATAAAGGGCGTAGTCTCTGTCCGAAACAGGATGTGGCAAAGACGATCGGAACAGTGCCTGAGATGAAAGTTGAAATTAGTTTTTGTTCATAGGGCACTCAAAATCTGATCTATGTATTTCCTTTACATGTACATGTAGTTTTGAAAGTTTTATTCTACTCGATGTAAATATGATCTCTTCATCTTCCATCTTTCATCTAGCAAATGATCTAATGTGCTAGATATTTAATCAGGCGATTGAAATAATGCGTATTTCAGTCCTACCTTGAAGAAGTAAGCAGATAGAAAACAGCAGTCCGCCCGAAGACCAAGGTTTGATGTCAAAATGTACTGCGCAATGTTGGAGGCGAGACAACCACCCAGAATGCAGCCCCAAAGGCCGCACTTCTCTAGAAGCGCTTGGCTTATGTCTACGCCCGGCTAAAAAAAGAGACGTTTAGACATGAATACACCTGCGTATTACGTATAACGCAAAGATGCTATACAACGAATAAACGTTTCTAGTTCTCTTTCAATAAAGGTCGGGTTTATATATATATATATATTTTTTTTTCAAATTTTGCATTGCGGATGCATTTACATGCAATCTATTACCAGATATCAAGATAGAAATGACGTCCAATATACAAACGCCCAAAAACCTCAATATATTCCATCCAGTGTTACCTTGAATAGCGACCGCCACGTATGAATCGTGTCCGCATTTCCGAGCAGTGTATCCAAACTCTCGCTCCACCACTTGTATGCGCCGCGGATGTTGCCCGTGTGGTAGTGCAGGTTGGCCAGTTCGCGCATTGCTTCGGCTGCGAGGCCCTTCTGGTTCTGGGCCAGCAGTAGGTCTGCAAATAGAGAGGTTTAATAAAATATAAAACCATTGTTAGTGGGATAACAGATTATATTTCTCTCTCAACTTTTGAAGGTTTTTATAAGCATTGAGCATGAGCATACATTGCATGGCCTATCTTTTATTACTTTCTTTATTATCTTTTATTAATTTCGTGTAATTTATTTGCTTCAGATTTGTAGAAGTCAAAACATTAAAAGAGCAGCCAATCCATGGTGTCAGGGTAATAATGTTCTATCGGGTTTATGATAGAGTATACCTATAAATCGTACTTATCCATAAAATTATCCGCGCATTTAACAAATAGGAAATATTGGTCACAATCTCCAAAATAACCCAAAAAAAGTATCACGACACTGTATTTATCCCCCGTGAAAACGAGGGGATATAGGGTTGAGCTTGTCCGTCTGTCCGTCTGTCCGTCTGTCCGTCCGTCCGTCTGTCTGTCTGTCCGTCTGTCCCGTTTGATGTGGGGTACTTTGTGCACGCGAGTTCGGTATGAAGGAGTTGAGCTAGAGCTTTCAAATTTTATACACGTATGAACCAAGGTCTGAAGTCGTGCCTCGTCCAGGTTTTATCGCGATCGCTTGAAAATTGTCGATTCTGGAGCACTTTAAAAATTGTCGATTTTAAACTTGTTTTCAGATGCCAAGTAATTTGTGCACGCGAGTTTGCTATGAAGGAATTGAGCGAGCGATTTTAATTTTTAATACACATATAAACCAAGGTCTGAAGTCGTGCCTCGTCATGGTGTCATCTCGATTGGAGCACTTTAAAAAGTAGCGAAAAGTTCATATTCAGATGAGGAAATGTGGGTGATGATATAAGATATTATCATTTAAGTACGTGGTATGTGCTTATATAAGCAAACATGCTTATATAAGCACATTATTTTTTAGATAAGTGAAATGATATTTTTCTTCACTTGTCTCGTCAGCTGCCCTCCGAAAACATTTTGCGTGTGATTTTATAAGCAATCATGCTTATATATGCATATTTATAAGCAATCCTGCTTATATCAGCATATTAATCAGCATATAATAGAGATGTGTTAACACCTATCTGGGGAGCCTGGTACATTTTGAATTGGCTTACAAAAGTCATCGTGCTTATATAAGCATATTTGCTGTGTAAGTTAAATGATATATTTGTTTCACTGGCCTTGTCAGCTGCGTCTCAAAAGTATCTGGAATGTGCTTATAGAAGCATAATTTAATGTAATAAAATTATCTTTTTTGCTTCACTGTCAGTTGCCTCTCTTAAGCATTTTGGATGTGCTTTATGAGCTCGTACTTATAAAAGCATATTTTCTTTAAGTTATAAATTGAGGATACTTTTGCAAACTGGTCTCGTCAATTCAAGAGATGTCTTCAGAAAGAAGTGAGTGATGATGCAAGATGTTAATGTGTTTTTCTTTCATCACATGATCTTGTTTATTAGCAAAATAGTTCGTTATTTCCAAGGTTAATTTTGGTTAAAACTGACCATCCTGCATATACGAATTGTTGAAGTTCACGGGGGATCCAAGATCACTGACCTTCTAGTTTTCGTTACATGTAGTTCAGATTCTATGCATATTTTGTTATACATGAACACTTACCGATGGTCTTATCATAGGACGCCATAACGACGTTGACCTGTCCCTTTGGCAGCGCGGACGTCTGCACGTCGTCCATGCAGAGGAACTCCTCCTTGCTCTTGTCGACGGGCGTCGTCGGGTGCGGGGCGGCCGTGTTGGGCAGGAACTGCACTTTGGAGGAGCCGATGCGGCTGCGCGGGGAGGGGAATTCTTCCACTTGAAAGGGGGAAAAAGAGGTGCATACTGATGAATGTGAATTGTTTAAAACTACTCAATGTTAATAAAGATACCTGTATGCATTCAACGAATGTCCAACAATATATTTCTTTATTGTAAAAAATGTCTAACTTTATAGATTCATGTTTTTCTTCAGCTAACTTACTTATACGTATGTCTTGTTCTATTGATTAGAATATTATGAGAAACTCTCATCGGTTAATATCCATCTTGTACTCACTCTGGTTCTGCCCAGCCAGGTAAAGCACTAGCATCTGGCGACTGTGCTGCAGTGCGCGCGACGTGTACTGCGACTTACTTAGAGTCGCGCGCATGCGGCTAAGACTGTGAGGCACGTCCAACGGTACGCTGCACAGCTTCAGAGATTTGATGCCTACAATAAATTAAGCGTGAATATATTATACGTATACAAATATGTATGTTTCAATCATTAAGATTCCGGAAATTTGTGAAACGTTAAATGATATGCATCATATAATTTATTTTTCAAATATTGGCAGATATCTTAATGGTAAAATTGACAAATTATTTTGTCATATTGAGCCAGCGTATCCTAAGGTTCAATTATTTTGAAACGAAATATTCGGTCACTAAAGAAACATTAAATCTAACGATATTATTTGCATACCCGAGTAGGCGTTATGTCCCTCTGGATCCAATCGAGCACCAGGGTCTATCTCCGAATGCGTGTCATCATCGTCGAATTGCAGTTGCAGCTGCAGATGCACGTAGTCCTTGGAGGTGATCTTGCGGCCCAGCTCCTTCTCCGCTTGCTGCGTGTAGTAAGGGGCGATAAACATGCATGAGATTAATGATGCGGATATAAACATATGTCTACGATGTAATACGACCATAATTAAAATGTTACTTTATTTCTATCAATTACCTGGGTATGGTTCATGTAGATTGCTGCGCTATAATATTTAACTTGTAATTATTGAAGGGGGTTCAAGGAAAATGTCCAACCAGCTTAACAGAAAATATCGATTTCTTAAAGAGAAAAAAAAAGCATTACATTATTGAAATAACTAAAGCGACATGATCCAAACTTATAGACCTTGAATATACTCACCATAAAGTGTGGCTGAGGCCCTGGTCTTCCACCGGCTTCGTATATGCGCGTCGCCAATTTCCTTTGCGCCTGCACCAACAGCGGGTTCACGAACTCAGTGTAGCGATCACTGAAAGATGGAAATAGGTATGATCGTATGTTGTTAATTTCACACTAATTCAGTCAATAAATATCTAACGAGAACCAATATGACGATCGCTGATAATGTTACCTCGTTTGTATGACTGAGTCATTATAAAATCGATCATTAATATTTTTTAATACACCTTCTACCCATTTTCCCTACTTACTCCGTAAGCGCATTGAACCGAATGGCCACATCAACTAGCCGCTCCCATCGGTGCTCGTAGTACAGGATCTCAATAGTGCGCATGATCATACGTCGCATCCAGCGCACGTCGGTGGCGCTGACGTCATCGAGAGGCTCCTCCCACTTGAGGCTCGCCCCGCCCTTCTCGTCCCGAATATCGCCCGTCCATGTGCGCACTTCGGGGTCCGAGTCGTCGTTCTTTCTCTGTAAGGAATGTGACAATATCTTATTTTATTTGTTGCTGAACTTTTGCTGAATGCCTTAAAATCAGCTCTAACGAAAAGCTAAATTCCACATAACATTAGATCGCACTACACATCTGTTACAACTCTACCCTGCAAACAGGGTGCGAAAATCATAATTCACGCACAAAGCGTCACTCATATCTCAAAATATCCACCGACCTTGGACAACTTATCCTCCTCCTTCTGCATCGCCACCATCATATGCAGCAAGCAATCAGCCGCTGTGAAGAACGGGTACCACACTATCTTGCGAACCATTTCAACCGACATGAAAGGGGCGCCTTGCTTGTCAGGTGAGATGGCGCGAGTGAGTGCGGCGTGTGCCGTGTTCCACATGGTGCGACAGGCGTTTTGCAAAAGGGTCCAGTGATGACCGCGGTGTCCAAGAACCTGAGGGAAGATGGTTTGAATGTGTAAATTAAAGGTTATATGTTGATGATGTAATATGCGTGTAAACGTTTTGTGACTTTCAAATAGAAGAGTGAATAAGAATGAATATTCAAGAGCTTATAAAGAACCCGAGGTGTAGACAATTTATTCTAAACTTCTGCACATGTTGAGGTCTCTATAACCTTCAAGACTTTAATAGATAAAACGTAAACACAGTAAACAGAATTATCGTCACATTCTATTGTAATTACCACGGCCCTCCTGAGGTATGTGAACGTTCTATTGAGCAGATCAACGCCCTCATCCATGGTCATCAAACTCGGTTCCTCCTCAACTCCCTTGTCTCCTTTATCTCCTTTGCCTCCCTTCTTCTTGTTCTTATCCTTGCGACCCGTGTGCATGTCGGCCTCAGAGCGGTAGGTGCGAGGCGTGTCTTCTTCTTCGACGGGCACGGGGAATAAGGGCGGTGGTGGTTTGCCTGCAGTAAACATATGGATAAGGTATCAAAATATTCCGGTATACAGGTACGTACATCCTGTTGTGTGTATGTTAGTATGTTACATTTTATGAGGAGCACATTGTTATATGATTGCAATAAGTTAATATTTTAACGATAATGAAATTATTTTTGAAAACATTTGCCACCCAATTTTAAGGTTTTCGAAGCTCCACATATATTTTTCTATGTAAACATGAAACATAACAGTTCTTTGATGGAAACAAACAGATCACAAGCACTGAAACAATTTAGAGCGTGTTTTACCAGTAGCGGCGGCTGCGGCGATCTCGATGCCGCTCGACTTGGCCTGATCTTTCAGCTGCGCCATCGTGGTTCGGTGGCCGCCTTCGCGCGTCTGTTGGCGCTCGGGACCTCCTGCCCAGCCAACGACTAAGGTGTTGGCAGTTTCAAAGGTGAACCATTCTTGGTCAAGGAAACCGCTCCTGTTACGTAAATAAGTTAAACAAAAACTTAGATCCATGTACACCTTTTTCACATGCATAGAGCCGTCAAGGTTGTAAACATGAAAAAGTTTAATGTATACCACAGCAAACTGTCTCAGGGCCATGATCCAGTACTCAGAGGTTTCTGTGGAACTATTAACTATCTGGGATTTAGACCTTTATTTGGTCATACAAATACTGAATGGAAAAACTTCCCAAACTATTAAAACAATCAACTGACCTGAACATGTAGTTTGTCGATCCTCCCGTCAGCCTCTCATTGACCTCCAGTCTATTGATAAACACACCAAACTGCGCGAGACCCATGATGGTGTTGAGCTGACTACGCCATGGCAGCTCGTCGGCAGCGATGCGACGCATTTTGCGACGCTTCATCTTGGACGTGTAGGTGTCCACGAAGTAGATGGAGAGCAGATCCAAGGCCTATAGGGGTAAAAGGAAACATGGCATGGTATAGGCAGAAATGTATTAAGTGAGATACGTGAAAAGATAGATAAATCAAACTGCTAATTAGACAAGGAAACCTTAACTTCTTTGAGCTTTTAGCAGTCTATACATGTACCTCAGATTATTAGTTCTATGTCGATTTCGTATATTGAACCGAACAAATTTTTGTTCTATAAAAAGATAACAGCTATACACACCTTAAATGTAATCAGAAATACTTATATCTAACTTAAGATTCACCTTGAGTTCGAGCTCCTCCTGCTGTTGCTTCTGAGTGTCATTCATCATGGGGGTGTATCCGATTGGCTGAAACAAGGCAATAGGATTCGTCGGCTCATTGTTTATCATCGTACTTAATCATTGTTAATATACTATGCATTTTTTTATGAACAAAATAATTTATAAAATGTAAACATCATACATGCATGTATGGATTATATGGCCGAAATAATTTGATTAATTTTCAAATACATCTGTCACTAAAAATGGAAATGACTTGGTTGATGAAAGATACGCATTATTTTAATATCCCAAGTATATCAATCTTTAGGATAAAAGTTTATCTCATTACCTTGTACTTGACTTTCCTTGGCTTAGCAGCCGGTTTGGCTCCCATTTTCGCCTTTTCCTTTTTGGTAAGGGCGTGCTCCTACAAGATCAACATATTTTCATATTTAAAATACTCATTTTTTAATATTTATGATACGTTATTTGTTCAAAGTTAGTTGTTTAGAAGTCTATCTATTAGTAGCATTGTTTCTACTGAGACAAACTATAACTATTGACTACTTTTGTTTTCTAGCTGTAATAAATATTTTGAATTGAACTAAAAAGGAGAAACAAAATTGACCCCTTGGCTGAAGAAATAATAGAATTACAAACGACTACTGCTTAGATATTTAGGAAAAACTAACTGTTTACAACATTGATATTTCATAAAGCCATATTCTTCGTTTAAACACACTGATATCCACATAAGTAAATTGTGAAATTCTAAATTTCAAACTACGAATATACAGGTATGACGTACATTGTACACCTCAGGTATGTGTGAACTAAGACATAAGCTGGTACACATGTATATAACATGCATGCATAAAATACAAAAAATAGTCTTCCATCACCAATTTTCAGTTGAAGCCTATTTAAGGAAATTAGAATAACATCCATAAAAACAGCATCGCCGACGCCATAATTAGATATGCAACAATATTATTTTTCTGCAGTTATACATGAAGCAAAGCCTTGGTACCGCTTTTACAAGAGAAGAAATAGAATTATGAATAATCAATGAAGGCATAAACGAGAAAATGAAATTAAGAGACATCTTATTATCATAGACTTTTTTTTTCCATTTTTTAAGAAAAAAGAAAAATAGTTAAACATGCCGACTCATGGACATGGAAAGGACTTGGCACATAAGTCCTTCACTTAACGAGACGTTACACCGCTAATTACAACAGTTATACAAATTATTCGCTCTTCTTTGTTATGTGTTTTTTTTCTATTTTATTCGCGCCTTCGTCCCCAACCTGCACGACCTTTTAAGAGTAGCAGTTGGGTAAGCATATTAGCAAAAGCCATTTTAATGTAGTCATGAGACAACATTTCTCCCGATTCATCCCGCAAGCGACAACATATATGAATACCGTTCGATTGGAGTCACTAGACCCATTATCCGAACCCTCGGTCTCATTCTCTTCAGACTCAGCTTTGATCTCAATGTGTTCCCCGGCTACTAAGCGGGCTACGTCTATCAAGTCCTCTGTCTGAATTCAGGCATATAGTTTAACTATGGAAGTATAGGGCTTCATGTTGAACGCTATTTTTTATAGTCAGGATCTGATTGGTGGTTATACCGATGCTACACTTATTACAGTAAGATAATAAACCGCTATATTTGAAGGTAAAAAGTTGACGAGGTAAAGTAAAGCCTGGATCGATAGACACGTAATATTGATATGTATATAGTTTTGTAAACATCAAAAGGAGATATTCAATTTGGATGAATATCACAGGGAAAAACGTCTAGACTTACAGGACTATACATGCATGTCAAAACTTTGGGATATAGGCTACTGTGAAGCGTTGGAGTCACGTTTAAACATCATCAACTAACTCAAACAAATAAATTCAAAAATATATTCACTATTATATGAACAATATTGGCAAATTGAACTGCGCATGCATCAAAACATAATCCAGAATACAAACTCCCTTTAAGGAGAATAAACTAAAAAGATGTCAAAGGAACATGCAGGGTGCATAGAATACAGAGGGATGGTGTTGTAAACAAAAGGAAAACCTCGCTTTCGCATGTTGCTATGGGAACACCGCTGTTGTCATAGAGATGCTATAGTAACAAATACATAGGATACAATGTATATAACCATGCTGGTGAGGATGATTCAACTTAAAACATTTCAAACTCTCAACGTAACCATACTGCAACTTTTTCTTAAATAATAAATGTAACTAAAGATGATGTCTGGATACACACATACTTCACTTAAATCATTAAATTTAAACTACAGTTCAACCTAGTTCAGCTGAACAACTATGGACCTTTTATTCTTTTAATTTTTACTATTTTTTAACTTATCTACGGGAAAAAAATCGATGGATGTGGAATTTAAGTCTTGGCAGGTGCTAGGTAGGGGGATTGCTTGAGTTTTACCTTACGGCCAGGTTTCTAACCAAGTCAAATAATATTGTAGTTCAATTATACATGATTATTTATAACTTATTCAAAAATAAATATTTGAATAAGCAGTTGATACAGAGGTTCAGCACCATATTAGTATATAGAAATCCCTTGTTAAATATAATATTTACAAAGAAACCACAGTTCAAAAAATGAGAATTAAAGTATTATTTTCTGAAACAAAATATATGCAAACACAAAAAAATACATTTATTTGATAGTGTTCAAAATTGTGATGAATTGTCACTGCATGCAAATAACATTCCGTCAGAATTAAGTTTTATTTGAATTTTCCTTAACCGTTAAAATTGTTTTTAATGGGATTTGTTTTAACACTTAACCTTTTTCACCGGATTAAGCGGTGACATTTCATAGAAATTAGTTTTCTCCTATGAAAATAAACATATACTTTTGGGATTTTATCGTCATGAAAGGTGAAATAATAAAACCGAGTTCAAAATCGATAGTTAAATGCGGAAATGCTAAAATAATTTTCACTGCAACATAAATTGGTCCATCCATACTTTATAATAATAAATGCAGGGAACAAAGTTTTTGAAATACTTAATAAATATATATAGCTGGTGATGTGCTATGTGACAGTTGCTGATATATAATTTGAAGAAAAAAAACATTTATCAAATATAATCTACAATCAAAACTTCAGCAAACTGTCTCACCTCCTTCCAAGCCTACCACGTATTACATTAAGCAGAATACAACAATATAAATATATTTATCATGTTATATGCTGTCTGGTAAGTTCAATATTCACTCTTCGATGTGTTGTTATGGAACATATACATGTTAGATGTCCCCAATTTAAGCATAGCGATGAATAACCAATATTGAAACCGATTCATAAATATGCGATATGAAAATCGAAATACCCACAATAAGTTTATTTATATTTTTCAAGCCCCTGAAAAAATGATCAAGTTACAAACGTACCCGTTCCTTGGTGTACTCGACCATGGCGGCCTGGTACTTCTTCGGATCGTCGCCAATGATCGTGAAGGCGCCTGGCTGTTTGCCGATGCTCGCGCGAGTGCCCATCAGGTTCTCGTTTCGCCTGGAAATATGGAATTTAAATATATCAAATCATCGTATAAATAACCTATCAACAAGTCCTGCTTCTTTTTTTTACGACATATATTTCATAGTTTTGAAAATAAAAAATCCATCTATCCTGCTTGAACAAAAACATCCACTTCAGACAGAATTTATATAGGCTTATATAAGCTATTTATTTCTAAATATCGCCCTATCACCGACTCACTTGAAGAGCCACTGCTCGGTGTCCTGGCACCACTCGAGGGCCACGGGTGCGATTCCCTCCGTCAGCGCCTTCTCCGCACACTGAACCAGGAATTCCAGGTAGCGGGCGCGACGCTTGAATTTCACCACTGGAAGGCGAGGGGAAAATGTATTTAATTGTATGATTGAAGGGGCGATCCTGTAGTAACTGAGGGCAACATACTTTTGTCATATCAAACTATTTCTTTCTTTGCTCCTTTGTATTTTTTTTTTTTGAGACTATATTAGAAATCGTGGATTTTGTGAAAACATCGAACTATAACAAATGGTACCTCGTAGATATAGATAACGTATACATTTTCTAAACAGCAAACTTATCTCCTCCCCCAGCTCAATACCCATATTCCCTTGGTCCCACAACAGAGCATCGTCAAGTCGACTTACCCTCCTTGTAAGCGACCCTGCTGGGCAAGTATGCGATGTAGGCATGCAGGATGCTCGGGTCTTCACTGCCCGCTAGCTCATGTTCACCTTGAGCTGTAAATACGGTCAAGGTCAGATGAATAATACATTTCAATTATCATTTCAAAATTACTGATGCATTACCATTTCCAGAACAGAAATGAACTATTTCATGTGTATATCATTTAAACTTAAGCAATCATTTTTTAAGAGATTGAAGTAAAACAATGAAATTGGTAATTAATCTATCCGCATATGTATTGCGTTCTTGGGTTCACACGGAGAAGTCACGAAAAAATAACTGTTTTAAAATGTCTTTTTGTCAAATTATATATTCTAAACATATACATGTAAGACATTTAAACACAGTAAAATACATTCGCGATTTTTTTTTGAAGAC
>LQRL01096169.1:0-10154 GCA_001703475.1 Hydroides elegans | reverse complement strand
GAATACGACGTATCCAGTTGAGGTAATAATAACACGTCCTCTGGATGTATCCAATATGCGTTTCGAGGCTTAACAAACTATCCATATGCACTCCCAAATTTCGCACACAAGGGGAGGATTCTATAACCCCATCGTCGAGGTTAAGATTGTTGACTGCAATTCGTCGCCTGTTGGTGGAATTAGACAGAATAAGGAATTCTGTTTTATCCTTATTGAGGCGTAGCTTGTTATTGCGCATCCTTAAATGGCATTCATAACCGAAATCAATCATTTCCTCATCCAAAAGCAAATCATACCATGAGTGGCGAGGTCGATGAGCCTCATGTTCTTGCGCACGCCTCCCATTCGCGGCGTTTTGAAATCGTCGAATTTCGGTTGAGTCACTTCGGCCACGATGCCCTTTCCCTTCGCGTCTTTGCCCGTGATCACAGCCTGAATAAAATGTCAAACAAATGTCAGCATTTAACACAAGGGAATGATACCAAATCAGATAAGTCTGATAAGCGTGATGAATGGTCTGTTAGTAAATATACAACCCAATATTGAATCTCTTTCTTCAGGCGCTTAAAGCTGAATTTTACCTTTACGATTGAAAGTACAAATATTGATACGAACTTGGACCGAAGCTGTTTATATTTAACACTATCGATGTCATATGCCCACTCCAATGCCTCTTCTTTGCCTTTTGACCCCAACCCTAACGTTTCCTGCACAGCCCAATATACTCACAGGCGCTCCGCCTCCTCCCGCGATAATCTCCTGCGCGGCCATGAACATCTCAGCAAATACATCAAGCACTTCGACCTCGTGATCCAGGGCAGGAGGCATCGAGATCAAAGTGCGTCGGTTGCTGTCGCTCATCGCTTCCTGAATGGCCAGCATTTGGGCCGCGGAACCCTCGAACATGTCCACGGTGAGTTTCTCGGTTTGTGTGCGCGGCCAGGGTAACTGCAATGGCGAGGGAGGAGATTAGTGCTTAGATATGTGTACAGCAAATAAGAGCTATATAAGATGCGGGTTAGAAAAATATATTCTATATTAAGACTACAAATTGCAGTCTTAAAATCAACAATAGAAGTAAAATGGTTATTTTTCATTCATGCCACCTTTCACAGGGATTTGATAAATAAATGATGGCTAATATAAAATACATGTATCTAATTTCAAACATATATATGATGGAAAAAGCGATATATTGTGGTTCCTGGTGCAGGATGTTCATTTTCGCGTTTTAAAATAGCTACAAGCTTTGAAAAAAAAACTTTCATTATTTACTAAAAATAACATGCGATTTGATGTTTTCATTAATGTATTGCACACATTAATCTGGAATCTTCATGGGGATATCGATATATGTATTGCTTTCTATATGATATCCATACAACAATAGCATTCATCTAAATGACATGTAGTTTATAGTTTTATTTCATATGTCATTTTATCTCTTATTTCATGAAGCACTGTTACCTTTCTGTGCAAAAGGAAAAGATAAGGTGATATAGACAGTCATATGATTGAACGTGTATATGAGAAAAAAATGTTTAAAATATTATGAGTTTCACATAGTCATATCTTACATCAAACTGAAGAGTATTCCATATGATCATCTACTAGGAAAATTACTAAACCAGACTGTGTATGGAATTATAAAGAAATCTTTTGAAAAACGTGCAAAAAGAGTAAAGGTAAATGACAAAGTTGTTGGAATACTTTGTGTCTGGAGCCTGTGTAATAATGCATGGGCTTGACGACTGGTGCGGAATATTCATGCTACAAATGACATCAACATACTCTAATCAAAGGTACAAGAGTTCAAAAAACGAATAAAAACACAAAGGTAACTTAAGGAATTTCTCTCCAAAATCATATATAGTAAATCTTAGCCCAACCAATAAATGAAGACAATCACCAATTCTTGAATGAAAGTTGTTCAAATAATATTGTAGAGTTCCTCATTTTCAAAATTCGAAAATCATGCAAACTTAAAGTCAAGTTTAACGCCGAAAACCCGGAAATAATATGTTCATTCGATGAATGGCACACATATGCTTGTACCTCGCGTGATTGTATCTTCTTGCTATAGTAACCTTTGTTTCTACTCTACATGATAAAATCATAATCACTACAGCTAACATATATACACGCATTTTTCTAAATTATCTTTTTTTTTTTAACAGGCTTTATAATATATCAAAGAAGTGAGAATCTTTATAAAACAAAATGCTCTTTATCTATCGACGATTTTTGCTCCTGAGAAAACTAATTTAAAACGTGATATATTTACATAGAAGCTAAATTGAATATTCATTACATTGATTTATATTTTACAAAGTTTTAATTTCAACGAAAAAAATGAAACCAAATATTTTTCGTTGAAATTAAAACTTTGTAAAATATGAATTATCAAAAGGAACTGCAGTCAAAGCAATGTTATCAGATAGGGCAATACAACAATGAGTTTTATACACGTATGTACACATATGATCAACTACACATGAATAGAATAGAAATATGTACAATTCACAAATTGTTCTCTATTTCTATGCTTTGATTTAATCGAGAAAAGCCCGAGTGAACACAGGTAAATGCGAGTCTTACCGAGGCTGCATCTTTGAGGTTTGTTCTTGTTTTTGGACGCAGCAATCCTTTCGGGATCTTCCTTCGCTCGAAGACACAGCGCTTGAAAACCATTACCGCCATCTGTCGAAAAACATAGAATCGTTATAGGAAACCATATTATTAATATCATGCAGTGTCAGATGATTTTTCCATTTTCAACAATGAAAAAATCGTCATTTGTATGGTAAAACAATATTATCTTAATTGAATTATCCGTATAATATTTCAATATAGCGACTGAGAACGATAATCGGATTTGAAGTAAGTGAACTGAATAATGCAAACATTTCCTGTCAATCATTCTCCTTCATCATAACAATCTTTTGCTATAAATTTAGGAATCAATTCAGCTGAAATCATATGCATTTAGTTTTTTTAAAACCGAATTGCAAGACAGAACCAATTGATCTTAAACCTACCTTGACAGTGGCAAAGCGAAAGACCTGCTCTGTCTCCTTGCTCTCCACGTGGTTGCTCATCGCCTCCAGCTGGCTGAGCTCGTTGATCTTGGACAGCGCCCGCCGGGCAAACTCCTGTAAAAGTCAAAATGTGTTCAGATATAACACTGATTCTGTGCTGCAGAACGGTAAGTATTTCGACATCGTTTAGGCCTTTAATTAAACATGTTATGATTCTTTCATATCCACTGCCCGGCCACTTTCGACTACCTTTAATATAAACATTAACATACTAGTACAATCGCAGATATACCCAATGAAAATTATACTTCGGTACATTGGCCGACTTGCAGTTGAAAATGACTTAAAGATCGAAGTAGCATCAATGAACGCAAAATCCAATGACCTCCTCGGGATCTTACTCTATTATAATAACACCCACATATTCAAAAATTACCTCGGCGTGCTGGCCTGACTTGCAGTCGTAGTAGCACTGGCACACGGCCGTGTAGAGCGTCGAGCGCCACGTGAGGTACTTGACTGCGAGTAGAGGCACCGACGACTCCATGCACATGCACGCCCACAGCAGGAACTCCAGCACCTGCAAAAAAGGAGACATTATGTATTTGGAATGTTCATACGTGGTAGTTGCACTGTAGCAATAGTATTTGAAACATGGAAGTCACATTTTGAATATGGGTTTTCTTTTGCATTTACAATTCTCAAGAACAACATTTTGACAGAAAATTTGAAAAACCAACTTAAACATTATTAAACCTCTTTGCAGCCTATATTATGTACGATTAAATACTTCAATGACCACTGAAATTTGTTTTCTCTTATGCGAAAAAAGGCTATGTGAAGTCAATCTTGTTTACCTTTGCGGAATGGCCGAGAGACATGAGGTGCCGTGAAATACTGTAGATATGGATCGTACCTGAAATAAGACGATGTTAGGAAACATACATTTAGTTGAAATATCACACAAATTTGGAGTATAAGTCGAGACAGTTTATTATCCAAACTTATTCGCATAGTTTCCTGGTGTGTTAATTAATATATCATAATACTTCATTGATGCAACGCACGTTGAGCCTTTTCATTTTGGTATGAAAGCATATTATTGATTACTCAAATTAACAATGACATATCATGAAACTCGATTCTAGGCAGGAACTGGGTCTAAGTATAATAGATCAGAGCCAAATATTTTTTGCTTGACTAATTTCCAATTTGAATTTAAGTTATCTTATTTTTTCCTTCTATATGCCTTTTACCATCCATTTAATATACCTTTTCCGGCTTCACTCACCATTGTAGACGAGCCAGCAGAGGCGTTCCTTGGGCAGAATGATCTGCGTGATGAGACGCAGGAAGTTAAGCAGTTCCACGCACTTCTCGAACGACTGCAGGTTCTGCAGTTTGGGGTCGGTGCTCTTGATCAGGTTGTACGTGCAGATCGTCTTGCCCATCAGTGCACGGAACTATATGAGTTCAGGGGTGAGGTAATAGAAATACTTGTAAGAATTAGACAAAAATCGCTCTTTTTTAAGTTTATGAGTAAATAATGATGATTTAGTTGGAACATGTTGGACTTGTTTGGCTGATTTAAGTTAAAATTCGTGTGAGTCTATGTTAGGTACATCAAACATAAGAATGATTTCTAATTAAGGGAATATATATAACGACGAAAAACAGGTCCGACCTTAATATACTTTTCTTCCAATTATATTTATTTGTACCGATCATGTGATCCCTAAATTATATTTCAGGCTAGTTTGTTTTAATAAGATAACACTGCAACATTATAATAATAAAATTACAATAAAAATATCCTAGCGACTCAAATATTAATTCATAAATGGCAACATATAAAACGAGGGATAAGCCAAGTTATACATTTCTTTATAAATTTCAAAAAATACAAGCATCATCTTAGCGCGTGTGATTTATAACCAAGAGGTGTTTATAGTTGGCAATAAATCTCCACAATCTCCAAAACACAATCGTTTTAGATTTTAAACTGAGCAGAGTCGACAAATTAATTCGATGCAAAGAATATCCAAATAGAGGTGGGTGTTATATAATAATATGAACAAGTAGATCAGTGAAACTGATTAAGTCCTCTGCTACTTCAACAACAGTTGAAAATTGAAAAAAAAACATAGGAAATCAAATTAGATCATTAACAAAAATCCATCGAAGGATTGTCTTTCTCACAACGTCTTTCTCACAGCTTCTTCTCACAAAGTTTTCCTTACATAATCGTAGTCCTCAAAACATAATGATATACGAGTAATCTTTCTAAATGTGCAAAGTCCCAAAAATCATATTTTTTCAAATAAATCGCCAAAATTACAAATTTTGAGATTTTTCAAAAATAATATGTCCAAACACAGCTCCAATATATGTTCTTTCCATGTGCCAAAGGAGAACAACATCCATCGAGGGATAAGCGAGCACTCGTCCGTACAAACTACCATCAATAATCACGCTAAGTGATAAAGTCCCCAAAATTACCATTTTAAAAAAAAATCGCCAAAATTACAAATTTTGAGATTTTTCAAAAAATAACACGCCTAAGCACAGCTCCAAGATATGTTCTTTCCATGTACCAAAGGAGAACAACATCCATCGAGGGATAAGCGAGCACTCGTCCGTACAAACTACCATCAATAATCACGCTAAGTCCCCAAAATAACCATTTTTCAAAAAATCGCCAAAATTACAATTTTGGGTTTTTTTTTTTTAATAATACGCGTAAGCACGGCTCCAATATATGTTCGTTCCATGTGCCAAAGGAAAACAAAATCCATCGAGGGATAAGCGAGCACTCGTCCGTACAAAGCAGTGCACTTAGGTGTCGACAGACAGACAGACGGACAGACGGACATGGTTCATTGGTCTTATAATTCCATTGAACGTATAAAAAACTTTATTTTTTTTTTTGGATAGCTCAATTATTTGTTGTAGTGACGGACGGACAGTACTGAATACTATAGTCCTCCGCTTCGCGCTAACGCGGCGGCGGAGAACTAATAAAACATTATGCATTTACAGGGTGCGTACAGAAATTTCATGGGCGATTTCCAGGACTTTCCAGGACTTTTTTGAACCGATTTCCAGGACTTTTCCAGGACTTTTTGGATAGATTTTCTGATTTTTTATAGAAAATTCCTAAACTGATAGAGGTCGAATTTTAATTGTTTTTGAATAGTTTATATGTGTTATACATGATTGTAATAATACAACTTGATTTTGAGCGAAAGCGAGCGCCGGAGGCGCAAGCGAAAAATTAATTTACCATAATGCTATAGAAATACCCTGGATTTCAGTTTGATCTAGCTTTCGCGCTTAGGCCAAAACTCTGACTGGCCCTCCGGACCATTAACCTCAATAACCCAGCCGAAACGTACTTGCCCGACGTTAAAAATATTACCTTAACCTTAATTCACGGTTTTAAGCGCGACCATCGTCTGAAATCCCACACGCGCTGTACAAATTGAGCTCGCACACGAATAATTTTGATAACGAATGTAAGCCCCTAAAGGTGAGCGCCGAAGGCGCGAGCGAAATATTTTAGGTATTCGATAGGAAATATATTCAATGAGAATGAGTTATGCAAAACCTACATTCGGTTCCGTTTAAACAACCCCTGGCAGCTAGTACACCGCTTATGTATGCCACCGAGGGACCACTAAGGTCAACTTTTTCTTTTTGTTTTTCACCGTAACCCGTATCCAATCGACCCTCGTAATTAAAGCATCATATTGCTCAAAACAAAGGATGAATATGCTAACTGATACGAAAAGAAGTTTTTATTAAACGATGCGAGAATTGTGTAGTGAAGTTATTAATTCTCAAATTTCATACTGGCCTGCTGAGCCAGTAACTTGAAAAAGGTACTGGTCGGACAAAAAATCGGCCACGGGTCAACGTTACGAACTCTATTTTGATCATATTTTTATGTCATAGGCTTTATAAAATGGAGTGAATTGAAAAACTGAAACGGATCAGCTCTAGTTTTAGGGACAATATTTAAAGGAAAGTCGCGAACTAACTAAAAAGTCGCGAATCGTCTTTGATGCGAATTCGTCAAGTCGCGAATTGTCCAGAAAACTTCATCGACAGTGGCGCTTTATTTAGTTTGAATGCAGTTTGTAATCATATTCCCGGGACTAATCATTATATCATATGTATAGCAGGTTTATGTAACGGGACTTTTAAGGGTCATGCCTTTCGTGGCCTTCAAATGAGAGATAATATTGGGAGTATGCTACATATGATATGCGAGCGCCGAAGGCGCGAGCGAAAAAAAAAATATGGTTTAACACATATTTTTCTGACTTAAATATCATATTTTACAATAATTAATTAAATCTTTCGATTTCCAGGACTTTCCAGGACTTTTTGATCGATTTTCAGGACTTTCCAGGACTTTTTTGGGGACCTGATCGATTTCAAGGACTTTTCCAGGATTTCCAGGGCTTCCAGGACTCTGTACGCACCCTGGGCATTTAAGGTGGCTTTGATATAATTTACCGAATAAAGGTAATAAATAAGCTGTAACAAAAAAAAAGCATTATTAAACATATAATACCACATTATGTGATATCATATGATCAAGAGAAGATACAAACAAATAATAAATTCAGAGCCGTGCTGTTTGATTATATTAGAATTTCTGATCTGATAAAACAATATAAATGACACAAGTTTTTTATGAAACGAAATTAACTAAAAAAATACCCGCTTTAAAAAATAAAACACCACAATTTTCTGTTTATATAGACGTGCAAAAAGAGTGTTAAGTGAAAATGGTAGAAGTATAGTTTCCTGTAAACGAAAGAAGTAACCTTGCAACTGAACGCAATCTTATTTTTGGAGGCAATATTCAATCTAGCGTTACCTGGGTATAGGGAAAGCCTAATTCTCCTTTTTTTATTTTAGAAATAATTCTATTTATTATGTTTTCAAAGCTAAATCGATTGAAATATAAAATTGTACTTTTATACCGTAATGAGCAAAAAGCAACGTTTTAAAAGGTTAAAATGAATGCAACAATTCTGTCATACAAGATTTCGTACATAAAAATGTAGTGCGCAACCTAAAAAGAAACTTTCAAAAACCCTATCACCACTTTCATCACAAGACAAGAAGTACAAATGCCTTTACCGATGCAAACTGAATAATGACATTGAATCAAAATATAAACCCCCAAGCCTCGAGTCCTAGTTCAAAATATGAAGAAAAAATGACGCAGGGATAAGCCGGGATGGATTTGCAAATATAAGTGCACATGTGCAAACATTGGTATAATTGTGAGATACTTCACCTTGTCCGAGATCTGAAACAATGATTAGTAAATAACACAACACATATAACAGCAAATAAATCAAATGGAATCCGTAAAATAAAATGTCATTTTTCAACATTTTAGTTCACAAACAGCAAGCTGTTACTTTCAGAAGCAAATACAAAATCACAAGGCTTTTCAAATAAATATCAATAATGTTTTTTTTTTCTTTAAATGTTTTCTTTAAGGACTCAGTAAAGTAGATGCTTGGATTTGAGTTGAACCATAATAGTGCAACAGCTATACATTTAACAAAGCTATGAGCCATGTAATAAAGAGCGCCCAATCTCCAATCAAGTTGTGCTTTTGCTATTTAATAAATTTCAAATATTAAAAAGACAACCAACATTCGGTGATTTTTAAGATCCGACCATATTCCCTAAATGTTTTTGTTAAGTTAAGTAGCACCTGGATCTACGGATAATGGGATTCAAACTACCTTTGCAGCAAAGACATTTTCGTCTTGAATTATCCCGAAAAATGCTAAACAATATCTGAATGAATCGATTTGAATATTGCACTTACGGTAAAGTAAGCGGTCTCGCCGTCAAATCCTTCGGCGAAGTAGACTTTCTTGAAGGTGCCTATGTCCTTGATCTCATCTACGTTGACGTCCCCGAAATACTTGAGGTAGCGCATGTAGCATTGGTATTGAGCAAGTGTATACTCCTTAATGCACAAAAAAAAAGAAAGATATCTAATGACAGCAAACGCTTTATCGACTTTTATTCGCTTATTGTGTTTTCTGTCTTATTATTATTCTTATTATTCCCAATGTAATATAAGGATAATTTTCAATGCTTATATTACACAGGGGGTTTATATGTTATAGGCAGTTGGATTAGCAGTTGTATACGATAATTTACATGGTTTAATTCAAATAGATTGACCAAATGAACTTATACCATATAAATATATATATCAAATAGTTATCACAAATATTTCTTTCTGACTCCTTCTACAAACTTACCTCGGCAGAAGTAAGGAAGTCTCCAACTTCGAGCAGCTTAGACTGATACAAAGATCGAGGAAGTTTCGGCTCATATTTGTTCCAAAGCTCAAACAATGAATCGGCACTACAACAAATATAGCATATGTGGGAATCATTTTTATCTAAAGACATACATATCTAGCTGCTCTACGTTGTACTCACTCAAGTTTCCCTTTTAGGTCAGCTGTATAAAGATCCCAGATACTACTGCAACATGACATTGACGGACGGACAAGAGCCTTGTATGCTAATTCACGATAGGCTAGTGATGACGTTTGTATGTTTCGTTTTATGAAGCCCAGGGTACGGTTGGCTTTGTTAGCAATGGTATTTATGTGGTTGTTCCATTGCAGGCCTGATTGGATTTCAACAACAAGGTACTTAGTGGATGTCGCAATGTTCAAAATATGACCTTTAAAGGAATAGGGAAAGCTAATTGGGAATTTTCGTCTTGTGACCCTGATAATTTCACACTTATCAGGATTGAATTCCATCCCCCATCTCCGTTCCCACTCAACCATTTCGTCCAAGTCCTTTTGAAGCCGTGCACAGTCCTCGTTGGAAGCGACAACACGATAAGCAATGGTGTCATCAGCAAACAATCTTACAGTGGATTTAATAGAGTCTGGGAGATCGTTGTGATACTCGTAATCATTGTATGAGTACGAGTACGCGTATCATAGGCAGCGTTTTTTTTTCTGGCTCAAATAATGTATAAATACATTCTTTGAAAAAATAGACGTTTTATTCTGGATTATTTTTTTCTGCAGAATGTATTTAGAGTATTTGA
>LQRL01096168.1:41129-54868 GCA_001703475.1 Hydroides elegans | reverse complement strand
CCATAGATACCATTTCCGGTGAAAACAGAAAATGCACGCACGGACAGGGCAAAACCTATATGGCCCTCTGACTATAGTCAGGCGGGCCATAAAAAAATATGATATATAAAACATACTTGATATAAGATGGTCACAAGTACCGTGTTAATTAAATTCGAGACGCACATCCTTTTTTTGTAACGAGGGAAAAGGCTACCCGTAACCTATCTTAATTCCCCACACCTGGTTAGAACACAACGTTACAGATTAGCATCACGTCTTTTAAAATTAGGTTTTAGTTAGGTTTCATACAACACATCCTGTTAGTTTGTTATCATCTTCAGTGAAACATATACTCAGGCATACCTTACATTAATGGCAATGGTTGTGAGACAATTCAATTTTATGATTAAGTAATATGTATGTCATTTTGTTATAATGATGACTCTTGGTGATACATCTGTAATTTATGAATTGGAGTTAAATTAAGAAACCTTGCAAAGAATTTCTTCCATATTCAATCCATTTATTGTGATTTGTGGTAAAAACTCATTGACTACACATAGATTAAACATTAACACATCATACACCTATTGATATTCAAATCTATATATTATTTCGCCGACTCGAGACACCAATCACATCGGCCGACATCCAGAAAAAAAATCACATAGTTATGTTATTGCAAAGGTGCTGAGAGAGAGAGCCATCTCCGTTCCATGCGGCCATTACAACTCTCTATGTACGAGATCGTTTTGAGGCGCTGGGTACAGGGATGACAAGAGGGCTAACGTCGGTGCTTCATACATACACCGGATACTGCCTGAGCGATGGGTCAGTCTTCCTGCAGCCACAACGGCATGGTGCATCGCTCGCATACGATGTTTCGGCGAGCTCCAGCGTCGGCTCGATTTGTTGCCGCCTTTTTCCTCGACTGTTTGTATCATGTTTTTTATCTATTATTTATATTCTGATTTTGATAGAGGACCATAACGAAAAGCTATGTTACTACAACACATGTTCTATATTTTACTTAGGCGCACGCCTTAGGCTCAGATTCCCAAAATCTCCGGGATTCAACATCCATATCAGTTTCGCTACATTTCAAAGCTGGCAAGCAACATAAGCATCTATCAAGCATACATATCTATTCATTTTTTAATACCAATGATAATAACTATGTCGGCTCCAAAGTTTAAAGCGAAAACCGTTTGATAAGTGTATTACTAAAGCAGCATAAATGTGACGCACAGCCTAAAATGGTGTTAATAAATAAACATATCAACTTTGCTCAAGAATTTCAAACGCAATCAAAGTAAACATACACAAATCAATCCAATTTCTTAATTGCAAGATGATACTAAATGTTCCTCTATTATAACTTATAATTTAGCTGGGATGATTTTTTTATGAGCTTAATGAATTTTGATGATTTCAGCTTTTGAAATTCCTGGCAACTTTCACAGCAAAAATATATACATTGTTATATCTTATAACGTCAAACTGTGTTTAAGGATAAGGTTTATTACAACCGAAACAACCTGACATGCACATAATTTTTGATATAATTCGATATTTTGTTGGTTGCTAATATACCAACCACTTTGATAATCTGGTAAATTGCCAATGTGCAGAGAATTTTGAAAATTTTGTACAATGTATATATCTTTTAAATCTGTGAAACAATGTCTCAAATCATATACATTGGATATTTATAGAATACAATGTGTTATTGACGATAAACTTTGTGGATCATTTTCTGAATTCCTGAAACTCAGAAAGGTTTAGTATAAAGTTTATAAATAAAACCATGAAAGGTTGTTTCAGAGTAATAAACTAAAAATAATATGCACCGATAAATAAAATTCAAAACCGTAAAATCAAATAAAACCTGAAAGCAACCAGAAAGGAGTTCAACGTAATATCTCTTCATACACTCTCAAAATGGAATTCAAGGCATTTTCGCTTTGCTTTTTTTTTAAATTCTTTTTTTTTCGAATTATTCAAGCCAAAATGCAATACCAATGCATTTAGGCTTAAATTATTATCACATGATTTCTTTTGAAAAAAGTCAATACCACTTATTCATTCATATCAACGATTTTTAACTTCATAACAATTAAATTGAACTCAATTCTATAGCAATTAATAAATAAGCCAATATTAGAATTTCCCTTTACCAAATTATAAGATCTCAAAATTCACAAAGAGCTGCCTAAAAAGAAGGCAGCCCTGTGCGTATTGACTTTGTAAGCCACCATGAAACATCATGTGCATATAGCATCGGCAGATTGAAAGTAATATTGAGCGTCATACTCAGATGATCCAGAAATAAAATGAAATAATTTAAACAAAAAAATGAAATAATTAAAAAAAAAAAAAAAATACAATTTATATATTTCATAATCATTCAGTCATGAATGGGTTTGAGAATACACAATGTGTAAGCTTTCAATCTGTCGAGCAACCCGTTACCCGATAGCATTATTATGTAATATGCCACAATGATAATGTAATCGAGACTATCAATTTCACCTTTAGTTATAGTGCGGGCTATGGAAAACAAGCCTCCTAAAAATGAAATTTACAAATAAAATGCAGTGCAATATTTTTCTGTATATACAGTAAAGTATTTGGAATGTAACGCATGCAGTGAACTTTCATAAATTATAATATGAAGTTCAATAATTTGCGTCATATTTTCAGCTAAAATCATGAGGTATCCATAATTGTTCCATGGCAATTCTACGATAAATATACTAAAACGTGTGCGCCATTATGTCTTTAACATCTATTGAAGTCTAATTAAAAAGCTATATACATAAAAATGCCTGCTCATATGTATTTTAACTATGCATGATTTCGATCTTAGAATTGTCAAAGTACGTCAAACCTCGAATGATCACCCCTCATAAACCGAAAGAAATTAATATCTGATGCCGCATCCTTTGATGATCTTAAAGCTTATTATTTTTCTGTGTAACAAGGACACTCTTTATGAAATTTACAAATAAATACATTAAATAAGGACGCCCTTTATCATATAGACCGGGACACTCACCAGCTTGAGCGGGATTTCCCTGCAGAGTTGGCGTCCCCGGTTTGGCCAGTGGCGTCTTGGCGCAGTTCAGGTAGAGGCTACGTGCGTGGAATGATTCCAAGATCGGCTGACGAAAACAAAATATGAAAAGATCGAATAAAAAGTGATAAAACATATCTGATTGCAAGTGCTCACTTTCGAAAAAAAAAGAGAATCAAATTTATCTTTTTATGCAAGGTTCTCATAGAATGACTCAATGAGTCCTTTTTGCCCATCTACCAGAACCTATCCACTCAATAAGCCTAATTTTCAACTATCCATCTTTAAATTATCTTAGAGCTACATGGACGTTTTCGACTTATACACGAATTATCCAGCTATATCCAGCTATAAAAAAATCGAAGGTTCTCATGAAGCCTCTTGTATTTTGTTGATATCGTATATCGACAATTAAAATTTCGCGTATTTTACGACTCACCTTCAAACTATCATAGAGCTGGGTGGGCGTGACCGACTCCTTATCGAGATTGGGTCGCACGCATGCGTCGATGCGCCGATCGAGGTCCTTGAGGAATTGACTGAGACGCTGGGCCTGCGAGTTGGAATCGGCCACTTCCGCCTTGATCTTGACCTACAGTAGAGTAAAGGAAAGGCATAGATGTACGTTCGTGTTCTGCCAACTTATAAAATAGTTCAAGCTCTTTCTTTTAAAACATCCATACTACAAAGGGCAACTAAATGTAAATCTTGAACTATACTTAGATTATTTTTTGATTGTTTTAATTACTTGTCTATACAAAAAGAACAATTAGTGTTTTACCTGCGTATTGGTGAGCCAGCGAGCGATCTTCTCCATGAACACAAGATCTACCATATGGTGCTTGAATCTGTAACGAACACATTTTAATCACAAATTTGGTTCTCTTCATAAAAAAGAGATGCTTAAACAACCCCTAAGATCGATTTAAAGTTGGACATCAGCAGTATCACTATTTTTTTCTATAGAGCTTATCTTGATATTTTGTTTACTTCCTCAGCCCCAACCCCTTGGTACACCTTTTGATCCATCCTAAAAATAGACGGAATGGAGAGATAATCGATAAAATATTACCTATCCTGGAACTCATTCGAGATCTTCATGGCCTGATCCAACCTCTTAGACTCCATACCCTCCAGGTCGGCCATAATGAAGCCTTCGGCCGAGTCAATCTTGTGCGACATCTTCTCCAGCTTCTTCCGGAAATCGTCGATCTCTTCCGGACAGAAATTACCGCCGTCCGAAAATACTCTATAGAAGCAGTTAATAAGTTGTATATTTTATATTCGTACAAAAATGGGCTGTAAAATCTTGGTTACAAAACCATTAGTTGAATATATGTGTACAATACATTGGTTGGCTTCATATTTTTAAGGTATTTTAATAACTCAAAACCGTTGTATGGATAACTATTTACGGGGCTCTAGCGGAGGTAAATTATATATACTGCAATTCGATATGAAATGTTTGAATCTTAAAATGTATAAATTACCATATCGTCAAACGGCAAAAGATTTATATAAAATAATGCATTATTTTTACGGCATTTTTTTTTTTTTCGAATTTCAGCATAAAATCTGGTTTGGTTCATTGAATACACCTTAAATATGTCGTTACTTAACGTAATTTACATACAAATAAATTCCTGGCATTAATGTAGGACTTAAAAATAATGTTTTACATAAATATATTGGATTCATGTATCGCCTGTTTGTTTCATTACTGCCATTGACTATAAGTTATATGCGACTTACACTATCTAAGACCTGGATATTAATATAATAAGAGTTATGACTTAAAAGGTAAATATCACAACCTTCCCCAATATAATTTTCGAGCTTTTTTGGTCTTTTTCCACCTAAAATCAGAAAATTCGTTATAGCTTCGAAACATAAACGACATGAGTAGAACAAGATGTAAATAGTTTGTGGCTACGATTTCGCCTAGTGACTTTCATATTTTGCCGATCAAATGTCATCCTCATTGCCTGATAATGTACCGGTATCCTTCCACGACATGATCAGTACATGGAGTCGCATACTCTTTCGTTCTCCCACCTCCTTCCTCTTTCAACCTCCATACCTCTCTCTCTCTCTCTTTCCCTCTCTCTCTCTCTCTCTCTCTCTCTCTTTCTCTCCCCCTCTCTTCTCTCTCACTCTTTCTCTCTCTCTCTCTCGTTCATTCTTTCTACAATCTCCCTTGGTCTCACACCTCACCGAAACCCCATTTTTTCCTCTATTTTCCGCTTTCCCATTCCTGTCACTCTCCTTCTTTTTCGCTATCTTATCTTTCTAGCCCTGAACCACTTCTCAACCACTTTTTTTTTCGTCCTTTCATCCTTTTTATTTTTCCTTTTATCGCCCTCACTTGAAAGACTTGATGAATCTCGCATTGGACTCTCTCAGCATCTGCAGTGTGTCGTCCAGGTGCTGGCGGAAGTGACGCAATGAGGCGCGAATGATGTCCATGTACTTGTCCTGCTCCACTTGCAGCTGGTTGCTCAGGGCAACGAGTCTGGAAAACAAGAGCTTAAGGTTTGTATTGTAAAGGAATACATGACAATCGATTGGAGGAAAAATTACATTACATAATTTTTTTTTTTGAAACGTTTAAATTATTTAACGGGTATTTGCTCCAACGACAATATTTCATGATACATTATCTTGTTTAATGGTTTGGTTCAGTTGTAAACTAAACCTTAATCAAACAGTTTGTACCGAAATTCTGTAATCGACAAATCTTCAATTTTCACACAGTTTTGATTGAAAACTCAATAATCAAATAATAATGCAGACTCGTGAGTTGATGAATAGAAGCAATATCTAGATTATTAATCACAAAATCCCACTTTTGCTGAAATTTTATTAAATATTTGCGTGATAAGGTTATGTATTATTTTGATGTTTGTTCCAATTATAGGTATACCATTCCTCTCTGCATACATAAATGAAAATATAAAATAGTATGAAGTATATTTTATTTCCAGCTAGTTTCTTACTCGTGGGGTGCTTATATTCACTCCCTCGGTTTATTAATCATTTTCGAAATAGGATATATTTATGAATTCATATTATATTTCATAACGAAAAATCGTTTGTAAATAGTTTATAACTATGTTACCGAGTGAACGTAAACCATATCTATGATAATTGATACCAGTTGATCAGCTGAATGTATCTTTCGATGTTTAATAATTATCGGTATAATCTATTAGCAACAATCTCTATTAATAATTTTACAGTTTGATATTTATTGGGGTTTGATTAACATAAAGCGTTATTTTAATGATTGACGGGATTCATTCTATAGAACTGAGTACTTGAATTGGCAATCAAGTACGCAATAGAAACTATAGCCTGTTACTTAGCAACGCAATTGTGATTGACATGTGTCACTGTGGATATTAAGTTAAATGAAGTACACAGCCATAAATGAAATCATAGAAGTGGTGGGATGTCAACTGATATCGTTTTTTACGCAAATAGATTATTTATTTTTAACACTTACCATATTGCTTGATATATATTTTTTTAATCATATAATGGCTATTTAAAATGCAAATTAATGATGTAAAAAGTAACACAAATGTATTTGACTTACACATAAATGATATATAAGTTTTGCTGCGCTATTATATTAATATATTTTACATTTTATTATATAAAAAGTAATTTCTATCGTGTAATTTAATGTTATGACAAAAAATATTAATAAACCGAGGGAGCGAGAAAGGCGCATTTTGTATTTTAAAATGGTCGTATCTAAGCAATCCCTTATCAACTTCAAAAGTAATGAATATGGTAAGAATGCGAGATAATGTACCTATTAATGTGCTAACTTACAACTTTCAAGTAATATTTTATCAATATCATTTTCTAGACGAAATCTGGAAAAGATGGTTTTAGTGATTAATAATCTAAGGAGCACGTCTAGGTGCTTATAAATGGATCAAAGAAAATAATCGGAGCGTTTGAAAGCCTGTGAATTAGAACACCGCTCTCTTACTTGGCTGATTTGGTGGCGTTGATGAAAACGGTCTCGAGCGACTCGATGTCCTTGCGGAATTTCTGCGCCAGTTTGTTGTGCTCCAGGGTCATCTGACTGAAGCGCTGTTTCAGGTCGGCAAGTGCCTGGTTGATACCCTGTCAAAAATATATAAAGGCATCTTTAAGTGTACTGATTGAAAACTTGATTTAAATGCACCTCATTTTAATTTTTGCATTCATGTTTCTTGATTTTTTCATGATTTGATCACTTTGATAACTGCATAGGCCTAGATGCCTTCTTGTTAATCCAGATGATACATAAACTAAATAACTTGTCCACTAGGGATTTATGGATTCCAAAAACAAGTGGATACTGAGTAAATTAATTGATAATATGCAATTCAAAAACACTTACCTTCGTATGTCTTGTAACGCGTTCGCTATGCATGACCAACTCGGCCGCACGCACGTTGTGCACGTCCAGTTCTGCACGCCTTCCACGGGGAGCGTGCAGGTGAAGGCGCAAGTCGAGCTCAGAGTTCAATTCTTCACACTGTATTTAAATTAAAATATGTTAACATGTTTATGAATTCTAAATACATTTTGAATTATTGAGAAAATTGAAAGAAACAAATATCACATTTACTTTGACGTAATCGAAAACCAATAAATGATATTGAAGTTATGATTCTTGAAACGTGGCATTCATGATGCATGACCTCCTCTTTTGTGTATACTATTTTATTCATACAACAAACATCTTCATAGCTATTCAACCAGTTCACTATTCCTCTACATTACACGTAGCCCTAACCGCAAAGATCTCCTTAACGTTATAACCCACCTTGGCAGCCACTACACTTGCTGCACGCTCCAGAGCCTGAGATGACCAGTCCTCCAGATGGTCCAATAAGTTCATACGCACTCTGAGTACGAAACAACGAGAGATAGAAATATGTGTTAACAACAAATAGTGATATTGATTTCATATTTAGAAGTTGTGCGCAAAAGACATATGTAAACGTTTAAATCGCTTTTGGTAATTGGAGCAGCTTACCGTTATGTATAAGACTGCTATCGCTTTTATATACGATAAATTGTGATCATCACATTTAATCATACTGCTCATTATTTAATGTGTTTGAATTAACTATAAGCGTACTATTCAATCATTTTTTATGTCATTATTGATAACATATTTCATTACATGTGACAATAATTTTGCTTTTGTTGAACAAATACAAAAACATGAATAACATATGGAGACACCCATCGGCCCATGCTGAAAAACTCACTGTTTCTTGATTTCCATAAGTAGCGACTGCGGAATGTCGACGTTGCGCACATAGTCCGGCATACTTTCATCTTCAGTGGCCTCCTGGCCCGGAACGCCCGTCAAGAAGGCGCCGCCACTTGCGCCACCCTCAGTGCCGCCGTCGCTTCGCTGGGTGGGCGGGTCGCTGCGTTGCGTCTGAAAAATACAACAAATGCATTGTTGATGATGCAAATGGGCGGGTCTAAATAGGTAATACATTAAGCATTGGACTCATATATTAGCCTTAAATGGGATTCAATTTGAACAAGTACCGCCGTCGCTTCGCTGAGTGGGCGGGTCGCTGCGCTGCGTCTGGAAAATACAATAAATATAGTGTTGCTGAGACAAATGGGTGGGACTTAAAAAGGTATTACATTAAGCATTGGATTCATATATTAGCCTTAAATGGGATTCAATTAGAACAAGTACCGCCGTCGCTTCGCTGAGTGGGCGGGTCGCTGCGCTGGGTCTGATCAAAATACGTAGATTTCTAGGGTTTAAATTAAATTTAAAGGGGTCTCCAATGATAACTATTTAAATTCGATTAAACTCGATCGATATTTCGATGCACTCTAGAGGAGGATATTTAGACTGCTGATTGAAACATTTCTAGCAAACAAGGAACTTCTGTGGTTACTTTATAATATTTGTAGACTATTTTGAAATAGGAGCGAGTGCAAAGTTAAGAAGGGGTCATTTCTTAAAATGTTCCCAAAACAATCTCATAACATACACTCATTTAAATTGCATAACACTGCAGAATGTGGGAGGAAAAAAAACTCGATCAACACAAACCTGATTACCGCCGTCCTGAGGCCCATGCTCGCCGGCGACTGTGAGCACATAGAACGTGGTTCCCTTTGCAGTCGACAGGATCTCACTGACCGTCTGCGGCACGGGACTCAGCGGTTTCTGAAACGAGCGAAAAAATACACAAAATTTAAATTTTGAAATTAAATTGGAAGACTACCTGAAACTTCCATTTCTAAAGTTTAAAGAGGCTAAGCATGGGTGCACCCAAAAAGCGTCGACATATTGTTAACAGCTTTTATATATGCGTCTTATTTACCATTGTATTTTAAAAAAATTAAAATACTTATCCCATATGAAGCATACGTCAAAATGTGGGGCATTATTAAATGCACATGGATAAATCAATACTGCATAATTTCATAATGCATGTATATAATAAAAAGAGAATAATTTATTTCCTGACAGCCTGATGAGTTCATATGAGAACGAAACCGCAGCTATATTGTCCCTCTCCCGTTTAAATAAAAAACCGGAGATTTTGGCACTAAACATTATGAGAATATATTACTAAACCGTTATTCTACCAGTTTAGAAACGGCCGCACCCAGTACACGCGTTTATAAAAATGCGCAGAAATGTCTAATTGCAAAAGGCAAATTCATTTCGGTGTGAAAATTGTGTTTAAAAAGCCCAATTTTTACTACCTTTACTGTTTGCGAAGCACGTTCGGCTCTATTTAAAAGAATGACAATCGCCGTTAAAATTACGCGACTGTGACGTCAACAATGCAATGACGCACTCACCATAGACACAATGGGGCAATTTCAGTAACCGCAGTTTATGTGTAGTTACGCGTGAATCCATGGAAGAGTACTCAACTTTTTTCAAAACTGGACGAAATGTTCGGTTAGCGGTCGCTGGATATCAGGAAATGGGCATTGATTATCTCAAACTTAGCCTCGTTCAGGAAACTTCCATTTCTAGTATACGGACTACAAGCACAATGGAATTCCGTTGAACCGAAAACGAATATTTGCTGAAACCAAATTTAACCGATTTGGCAAATCGCAGTTTTTTTTTCTATAGTATATAAATAAAATCTACTATCAGAAAAACTAAAAATTGGTTAACTCGAACAGTTTCTGCCGGTACAGATGTCTTGGGATTAACGAGATGTATATTATAGAGTTAAAATATAATCAAAGATACTGCAAGAGTTAAGTTGACGACAGCCCGCAAAATTTGGGTTCAGGCTAGTTACCCCTCGCCCTGCTGCTCTTCAGCATTTCAAAAAGAATTCCAAAAATAATGCATGATTTCTACGGGCACCGTTTCGGAAGTTCCATGTAAGAGAAATAAACACAAAGTACCAAAGACACCCACTTCGACCAACGTCGAAACCCCACAAACTATCCCGGTCGGCAGTTCTATGCGATGTCCCAGTGTCCTGCAAATCAAGCTCCCCAAAACCAAAATCTGCATATAAGGAAACACGACTTTATAAAGAGTGCGCATCGGAGCATGAAGTGTTTGAATGTACTGCCGCCGAGAGGCAAAGCCTTTAGTCGAGGGCTGAATAATGAAAACACTGTGATTCTTTTAGGCCCCATTTTTTGTCTTTTTATCTAATATAGACTGTGTGTTCTTTGCGACACCTTAAAACGGGGTCAATTTACACAGGTACTGAGAGCTCTGCGACTTGGATAAAAACTATAACAAAGTTTTGTTTTAATATTTTTTGTGGATATCGAATTAATATTGGATCACATATAGATTGGGATTTCGATAACCGGTAAGCAGTTATATAGGGGTGTTAGTCGCCAGCGGTTGGTAAATGCACCATTTGATCTTAGTGGAATGGAATGTCAAAAAGATTTATGGTGACACGTTTAAATATTATTACAAGTATACTAGCGGTACCTAAATAAACATACTAGGTTCTTCTAGTATAATTATCTCCATATTGTATCAAATCATTGAATTCTTAAATATGCATTGTAGAGTTCTAGTTTCATTTCAGTTTCATATGAACATGGTTTAAGATGTAAAGGATTCATAATTCACATCGCGATATGATGATATGATTCACTCATGAAGATTTCAATTTGATAATATTGTTTCCCCGTTTATGCTTAAATTAACACCTGGTCGAATGGAGCGTAACATATTTCTAAAAGAAACTGAAGGATGACGTGCAATTAAGATTAAGTTGGACTAAATATGTACATATACAGAACCGCATATACAATCTGTATACGTAAACTGATAAAGAACGACCACATAGAACACCTTCTCATCCCGACCTCCAACAAATAAGCATGTAGCCTTTAAAACAAATGCCAATTGTAATATTGATCAGTGATCGCAGCATCAATTGCACCAACCAATAATTAAAGGGTGTTAGTGCATAATTAGGCTTTATCAATAAAACACGAGCGAGATGTACAACTGGGCATATGTAATGTTAACGCTGTCCGTAACATGTATTACATCGATATATCGTATATAGGAACAAATATGATGTAACTTTCACACAAGAAACGTTAGATGAAACCAGACAAATGAATGTACATGTATTTCAGAAAGGTTAACTCTATTCTCGAATTGGATAAATCTGTAATTTTACAAGGAATTTTGCACAGGTCTCCACCATTATCATGTTTCATGCGTTCCAATACTCAATATGTGCCATGAACCAATAACTTATCAAACTCATTGGATATCTATAAAAGCTGAAATGCATATTAAATGGATATATATCGCTTGAACGAATATGACCTTAATATGAAAATCAAATATGAAAGCCCATGAAGGGAAAACATACTTTATGGGTGGACATGAAAAGGGGCATGGTGACAGTGGTGCATTTAGGTCACAGTGCTAATACTTTTTCAAAAAAAAATCTAAGAATGACTCATTCATGTAAAATATCCTAAGACATTAATCCTTAATATTTTTGGAAAAAACAATTGCAACCCACACCATTAATCGCAGCGGGATAGATGCCGAGTCGACATCGGAATAAGTTGATTAACTCGTAAGTCCAATCAATGAAATAAAACGAAAGCAGCATGTTCCCAGACAACGATTCAGTGAAAATCAACACGTCTGAGCTCGAATAAGTTTGTTATTTCATTTATATTTTTCATAACTATATACTAATCTAGAAATATTTTCTCGTAGCAGTATTTCAGTAAACACTTTATTATTTGTAACCAAGTTTTGAGATCGTACTGCTACCGCCAGAAAGGGATAGGACGATTGCATGTTCATAACGGATAAAGTTATTCAACTGTTCATGTAAACACTTATTTGATCATTTCTAATCTTATGCTGTTGATTTTGAATAAAATATCGAACAAGGTTTTGAGGGCGGAAGTTAGCATACGGTCAATCGGGTAACATTTCATTTTATGCCAGTGGAAAAAAGGGAAAACGAGATATGGTAAAATATTTGTGGAAATGTTCATGAAAATCGCCTTACAATTATCGTCAATATGATGACCACGATTATTAACGAATTTCAAACATTGGTTCATATAAAACATACATTTCCGCATATATAAGGGGTGTGGCTTTGATTTCGAATCATCGGAGAAAATCTAAACCACCACCCCATAGACTACTACTACATCTCAATAAAACGCGCCACCGCCGCTTGCCACATGATTCATCGGTATTGTCGGGTTGGCTATCGATTACAAAAAAAATAAACCTGACACCATATTCGCTCTTAATACATCGATTGAAAAACGGAATGAAATCGAGCAGAGTGAGCAGATTGTCTCTTTTGAGTATATAATATACGAACAGTATACTTATAATGCTAGTTTTTACCTTAGTCTGTGTTTTTTTTTGCTTCTATATTTATATTCAAAGAACGAACCCGATTGACTCATAGTTTCAACACTGACACATTACCGAGACTTAAACACAATTGAAGGGATAAGCAAACACATACTAAATGATGCAGCCGATTCCAGAATATGATTGATATAATCTTAACGTATGATTGTTTACCCAAAGGGTATTTCATATAACATATCTATAATTATAACTCAACATTGACCATGGCATTAAGAACTATCGTTACAAATCATCAACGTAAACTTTCCAAAATGACAAAGATGGAGACCATGAACTAAACATTCAAATGCATCTATGTGAGCAGTGTGCAATTTTGTAGCCTACATAGGCCTATATTACCATTTCAGCGGCAATTTTCCTTCATTTTGACATTGAAGGATTTTAGTTTAATATACACATAGATCTATACACTTTCCATGAGAAACCATCGAGTGTATGATTCACCAAAAGGGTGTTTCAACTTTCAGTGATATTAGTTCACCAATATTTGAACCCTTTTGCTAAGGAATATAATGACTCTTTATGTATTTGTTCAGAACTTCAGAGACACACTTTCAAACCCTACAGTGTCTCATACTGAATTTGGACAAGTGGGTCCCGAAATTAGGTCAATTTAGTTAACATTGACGTTAAAACGGTATTTAAAAGCGGTCTAAAACTGCAGAAGCTAATTAAGAATACCATAAAGACACACGCAAGATAAGATTTCAATTCCAAATACCAAATGGATTTCCGAGGAGCACTCAACGGATTTTTTTGGCC
>LQRL01096168.1:21774-36808 GCA_001703475.1 Hydroides elegans | reverse complement strand
TACAAGAATTAAGATTCCTACCAGAATTAAGATTCAAAAACTATTTTTTGCTACAAGAATTAAGATGACGTTAATGACGACACTTATCGCGCCAATTTTTTTGAATAACCATAACCATAAGCAGTGAAGTTCAAATACATAGTTAATAGTTTCATAATTTTAATAGTGATTTCATATGTGAAAGCTGGTGCGCATTATACGGATGTTCATATCTTTATTCGGGTGATTTTTATTCTGAAAAAAGGAAAAATCCTTTATATGTTTATTCTAAAAAATGTGCAAGGAAACTTTATGAATTATTGTTCATGTTTATTCTGTTCGGGTGTTTTGCAAGCAAGCAAACCATGTGAAAAGAATAGACATTTACTCGAATAAACCGTTGAGTGCCCTCGGCTTGATATAAAGCAAAGCCCAACTCTCGACAAGTTCCGCAGAAAATTGAAAACTCATTTATTCATTGAAAGCTATGGTGTTTAACTTACAATCACTCTATATTATTCAATTTGTTGCATATGTTCGCTTTTATAATTTACAGCTTTAAGTAATTCAATATGTTCACTAAAGTTTTCTTTTAGTTATATTAAGTACCCATTTAGTGTAATAAGCGTTTAAAAGTTTTACCGCTTAAAGTATTGCTTATGTGTTCTATATGCTCGTTTTTAGTCCGTAACGTCCTCATATAGTGTAAAGTATTGTTAAGCGCTATGATCAATTTATTGCAGTAGCGCTATACAAATGTCACTTTATTATTATTATTATATGCATATTTATATTCTATAGAAATACTTTCTTTTTTGTGGCGTGTGTCAATTTTACATAACATCAATTTTTATAAGTTGCGTCGCATGACACTTATCTATGACATATAAAAAATGTGAGACTGTTTATATGCCGCCACATAAAAAGCCACAAAATGTATTTTAGATAAAATTACTTACGTCGCGACATTACCACATGCAAACCATGCTTTCCTTTGATTCAATAACTCTCATTATATTATAATAAGCTATATATACTAATTACAGCATCTATTTACATGCAAATTGCAAAGAAAAAAATGTGTTTTGAATTTTAAAAAAATCGACAGATAGTTATTAATTCTAAAGTTATTTATGTAAAGTACGATTTTTGAACTTTTTACTTTCACCAGCAAACATAATTCTGGTAGACCGTACTGTTTGGATTATTGGCAAATATCTGAGTCTTGCTTATTACTTTTTGCTGCCACTGCTATTGCATAATAAATTAATTTTAAATAACATAGATCAAACTGACAACTTACAAAAAAAACATTTTAAATAGTTCATTACTGTTTAAAATGCAAACAAGTTCTAGACTGAAACCGTATAAACCACTACTTTAAATCACTTAAAACATATAACTATATCATACTCGACAACAAAAGAAGTGTCCGGTTGTGCAAATCCCTGTTACCGAAAAAGTAATGGGTCGATGTTATCAATTATGTACCACATTAAACAGCACATAATGTGAGTGCATTTAATAATTTTTTTTATGACTCTATATTTGCTATTTACTATTCGGCGAACTCTTGAAAATGAACGAACGACACAGCGAGTAACAAACCCTCAAAGATGCCTTATCACGGATGTTTCAAATATCGGCGGCGGTCGCCGGAGTTAATAAAAGTATTTCGCGAATGGCCCGACCCAAGGCTCCGGAAGTGCCAGCTTTGGAGACATTATTCAAAAAGTAGTTTGTAAATGTAGAATGATGCCGTCATTGTTTTTAACGCTCCATTAATTGGTTTATAACAGTTTTACAAAACAAGTTTAGCTTATTTTTTGGTATTTATTGATAGAAAAATCACGATGACGCGCTAAAATGACATTTGAACCGTTTCTCATAACTCGTTACTATGAAAAGCTCACTATTAGAGTGATTACGCGGCTAAATAGACCTTAGGTTTGCGAGACTATCTATAATCAATATAACTGAAACTAACCAACGTGTTTTAATTGGCTCTACCTTTCATACGATGAACAAATATTCACTTAAAATTACCGGACACTTCTTTTGTTGTTGAGAATAATATTTTTTCAAACTGCATTAAAATTCATTATTCTACTGAATTTGCTTAGAGAGTAATTTTGTTCATTCTAACTAAATATATTTCAAGCATCCAAATTTTAGAAATCAACGCTAATATCGATGAAGCAATATTGAAAATATGAGGTCCTTATTTAACCTAAATTTTAAACTTTAACGGAAGATCCATATTCAAATTTTTGAACTGTTTATAACAGTTTAAGAAAACAAGTTTAGCTTATTTTTCGGTTACTTCAAAGCACGATATTGATAGAAAAAGCACATGAAGTGAACCGTTGGTAAATCCGTAACTTAAGTTTTCCCTAAATAAAAATGGTTCAGACAACCTGATAGCCTCGATTTTTACGCCCTAGCCTCGTAGCAACGGTGCACGCAAGCGTATGCTTCGATAAATGAATCGAAGTATTCTACTCAATATTAGAGTGATGACGCGCTAAAATTACATTTGAACCGTTTCTCATAACTCGTTACTATTTAAAGCTCAATATTATAGTGATTACGCGGCTAAATAGACCTTAGGTATGCGAGACTATCTATAATCAATATAACTGAAACTAACCTTAATTGGCTCGACTTTTTATACGATGAACAAATATTCACCTAAAATTACCGGACACTTCTTTTGTTGTCGAGAATAATATTTTTTTCAAACTGCATTAAAATTCATTATTCTATTGAATTATGAATTTAGCTTAGAGAGTAATCTTGTTCATACTTAACTAAATATATTTCAAGCATCCAAATTTTAGAAATCAACGCTAATATCGATGAAACAATATTGAAAATATGAGGTCCTTATTTAACTTAAATTTTAAACTTTAACGGAAGCTCCATATTCAAATTTAACATTATATGTTAGTTCAAAATTAAACCTAAATGCGATTTAAGCTATAGAAAAAATTTAGGGGAGGATGAGGTAAGTTGACCCACCTGGGAAAGAGTCTGGATTTTCTCCTAACTCGTGTGATATTAAACAGGGAATAGTATGGCTATACTTCAGTATGCACACAAGGTTGATTTAATGTGACCTAGATTTGAGGTACGTCTTTGTCCAAAAAATATATGATGTTTTTAAATTTTCTGGCAAATGGGTCATCTTACCCCACAAAATGGGCAAGTTGACCATGCTACTGGGTAAGTTGACCCATTGACATTTTCCTACGTTTATATCATTTGTAAAAAATATTTACGAACTGAAACAATAAATTGAACATTTGGTAATTACTTTCCAGTATTTTACAGCCAAATATCTGGTAAAACATAGACAAAACGTCATATTTTACTCAATCAGACCAATTTAAACTTCTTAAAAAAGTTTTACTTCATGTAAAATTATTTTATGATGACACACAGTCATTCTTAAGCAAATTATGTTTATTCGCATTGTCATTAAGGTCAAAAATAAGGTTGGCTTCAAGAATCTCGAAAATTTTAACTTGTTGACAGTATTGAGTGGTTATCATAGGATTTTCCTTTTTTGTTTAAAGCGTTGTCTTATTATTCAAATTATGTTTTACTCGTTATTCTGTTTATTATTTTCGGAGTATATGATTCAAGTGGTATATTTATTAAATTAACCACTACGGATATAACAATAGTATCAGATTGTTGTCCAAACACCAACCATAAAACTTGAAGCTGGGCAACCCTCGCATTTTTTAATAAACATTAAACAAAGCTGTAATATATCGCTTATACCACTAAAATACATATAGGCAGGTTGGATAAAAGTGTCTTATATGATAAGACTTAATTGTTAAATGGCTTCTTCTATTTTAAATACGTTGACCCCCTGGTCAACTTACCCCAACCAGGGTGGTCAACTTCCCCCAATCAGAATATATAGATCACTATTTGAAGCTATACATTAATATATTACAAAACAATGGGAGTGTGGACACTACTGTCTTAGATCATTTTAAGTCTTAACCTCATGATATACTTTTCAAACGTTGACACATTCTGCTGTTCAGAGAAAATTAAATTAAATGTAAATCGTACAAATAATAATGTGTTTATTTCTACAAAAGCAAATATCTTAACTAATAGGATATTAAATTCGAATTATTCTGAGGAAAATAAAACGAACTATATAAATGATTTAATAGCAATAATAATTTCTTCGTTTGGATTTAGAAATACTATACTTATATATGAAGGTTATAATATTATTTCCGACCAGGCCATTAAACACAGCAAGTTCTACAAGTATGTCAACAAATTACATTTATACCCATCTCAGTTAAATGAATTAAACAAATCACTAATATTTATATTCACGAAGGAAAATATTAAACAGGAACAGACGTTCTTTTGCATAGGTTCATTTGCATTTTAAATATAATTTTAGAAATAGCAAACGAGATTGATGTTGCCTTAAATCAGCAAGGATATTTCTTGCATATTCACAAGTGGATTATGAAGAGTACCTCACGAGCTGTTCCCCAAAAAAGCTGTTCCCCACCAAATTCCAGCTGGCTTGGACATTTTCAGGAAATTCATTCTAGCTTGGAGATTTAGGCAGATTAAGGAACACCTTTTTTGATAATTTTCCCATTTTCGTAATAAATATTGAGTATAATTATTTCAAAGTTGATAAAACCTGCTTGCAATTGTATAATAAACTGTAATTTACAATATATGATAAATAATTTAGTTATATTCAACATTTCAATTTTCGCAATAGGTGTTCCTTTTCTGTTCCAAGCTGGCTAGAAAAGGAGGAACAGCCCAGCTGGCTTGGAAAAAATGAACACCTTTTTTTATAAAACTTTCATGTTACAAAAACATTATTTTGTTGTAATTCATACTTGAAATGTCGTTTTAAGGTGATTTAAAAACTTTTTGAAAAATGTGTCGTGGGGTGCCCTTCGATAATTATATCAAAAGAGAAGAATTCTTGTTCTGATAAGTATTTAAATCAAATGGATAAACTTGACAATGCGATATGTATTGACACAAAAGCAAACTATATGGATCCAGTCGAATGTATACCTTTTCAGACAGCAATGTATGGACGCTTTTCAAGATACTGGCAGACGGTTAACTGCCCTTTGTTATTGGATAACACAGGAACACGTTGCAGCTTAAAAGACATATTTCCAAACACGGAATTCAAAATAAATAACCGTCATCTTCGTATAGGTACCAACGTGCACTATAAATATGTGTATCGTAAAAGCAACGGTGAATTCAGTGTTATGTTCATAGAATTACTTGAAGACCTTGCCAATTTTCTCAATTTTACATATGACCTTTTACTACCAAAGGATCATCAATGGGGCTACCAAATAGAAGCTGGAATGGGATGATTGGTGAGCTCCAACGGCGCGAAATAGATTTCGTTATTTCGGCTTTAGCTAGAAATTATTATCGTGAACAAGTCATGGATTATCCAGATTATGATTTTGCAGCCTATCACATTGCTGGTATCTATAAACTTCCATCACAACAAATAACTTCCTTTGATCTGTTCGTGCAGCCTTTTTCAATTTTAGTTTATATTCTTATTTTAGCTGTTGTAGTTGCATCAAGTAGTTTGTTTGCGCTAAAGACTATGTATTCCGATGATAATTTACTCCATACAAATACCCCATTTAAATTCATAGTATTTATAAAAGCATTTCTTGATAATGGATTTCTAATCTTATCGACTTTTCTTGGTCAGAATTTTGCATTGAGAGGCATTATTTAAAATGGAAATAGAACTTACAATTTTGGCATTCTGTGTATGTGTACGATTGTTCTGGTAACGCTTTGGTCAGCTAAAATCGTTTCAAATCTTACTGTTTATGTTCAAACGATACCCATCAAAACATTTGATGACTTGTTAAATCAAGACACATACACTTTTGGAATGCACGGTGCAGCTAATGTTGTCATTCAGTTTTCGACTTCAAATAATTCTAGGGACAAGAAGTTGTGGGCAAAGTTAAAAGAGCTAGAAAAAATTGACCCTGATGTTTTAGCTAAATCAAATGCAAAACTGATTGAAAAAATTAAAACGGAGAATTTTGTTTTCATTGGAACCATTCGTTTGTTACGTACACTTGCGTCTGAAAGCTGTGACTATTTTGTTACAAATGATGAATATCAAACAAACGATGTTGCTCTAGGACTTCAAAATAACTCTGCATATAAACATTACTTTAATGAATTTACATTGCGAATGGCCGAAAGCGGCATAATTCAAAGGCAGCTTAGACAATTAAATCCGGTTAAAGATTGTCATAATCGAGTTCAAACAAAACGTGAATCCATTTCGTTAGAATCAGTTTTGACTATTTTCTCTGCTTTGTTTGGTTTTGTATCTATTGCATTCGTTACATTAATATTTGAATCACTATTTAATGAAATGTAAATAAGCATTAAATCTCTGGAAATAACTGAATTCAAATTATTCAAAGTTTCAATCACATTAAAAGAGTACCCGGTTTTTTACCTTTGTTTGAATAACGCTTCGTACAATACTAAAATACATTTATATGAATGGGTAGTCTATGTTTTAATAAAAGTACAAATTCAATCATGTCTGTACAAACTCCAAGTATGAACACGCATAATATGCTGAAATGTCAAATAGGTAGACTAATATCACTAACATGTACATTTAATATATACATAAACGAGAGGGATAGTATGCTCGGAAGAGCATTTAAATCTGCTATCTTTTTTTATGTGAAATGGAAATGAAACCTTATCTATCTGGACCATATTTGCATATAAACATTTGCTATTCATTGCGAGTTTTAACATATATAATCTATCATGCCATGGATAGTCTATCCAATTTATCTTTCTTCACTTAGACTTCTAAATGACAACACCCTTTAATGCATGCATGCGCTTAACCCAAACAACAAAACATAAGAAGGGCTGTCCCAACGTTGCATTTGCACTTTGACGCAATAATTACGTCATATTAACATCGACAATGCTCGCCTACTCAGCTTCAACTCTATAGATTATTCGTTTTTATTGACGTTTGTTTAATGGTATAATAAGACAATGTGTTTTTCGCGTTGCTTATTAAAGGCAGCCAATAAGACAAGGCGCAATGAGGGTCAAGGGTCAACTTAGCTAATGTTAGAATAATGTTACGCATTTGAAGCTTTACAGGGATGTCGTGAGATTCGACGTAGCTTACATCCAAAGATTTATATTTTCCACGTTTATTACCAACCAAAACAGTTTTTCACAAGTTTAACCAGTCGATAAATTATTTCATATTATATGTTACATATTGGTTTACGTTTGATATATGTGCATAGTTTGTAAGACAAAGTTATGCGGGTGACAAATTTCGCAAACAAAAACGGACCAAAAATATAACCTGCTCCGTTTTTGTAAACGAAAAAGACAGCAGATAAACAATTTGATAAATAACTTCATGTTATATGTTACATTATCGCATACGTTTGATATTTGTGCATTGTCTTCAAGACAGAGTTATGCGGGTGACAAATTCAGCAAACAAAAACGGACCAAAAATATAACCTGCTCCGTTTTCGTAAACGAAAAAGACAGCAGATAAACAATTTGATAAATAACTTCAGTATATTTGTAACATTATGGTATACGTTTGATATTTGATCATAGTCACAAGCCCAAACAATCTTACTAAAAGTATGTTTTAATATACTTAAAGATCGTTCCATAACTATCAATAGGGTATCCTTGGTTGATATATATTTGATAAATACGCTCATTTATTCACCTTAACAGCAAATTGCAAAATTGGAAACATTGTGATATTAAAGATAGAATAACAATAATGTATGACCTCACGCCGATGTTTGTTATTAAACAATAATATTATAACAAAATCAACATATAAAGCGGGTCAGAGAGTCGCTCATGGCTCACATAGAAGCTCACAAAATGCTCTCCCTGTGACTTGTTCAGGGCGGTCAATAGATTTACAAGTATTCTCTCAAAATGTCCCGAAACTCATGAGGTTTATCTAAATTTTATCGTTATTTTTCAATAGATGGACAAGTATTCTCTCAAAATGTCGCGAAAAACATGAGGTTTATCTAGATTTTATCGTTATTTTTCAAATAATCATTCAAACCTTATTCATAATAAAGGCATGAAATAAATTTTCTAGAAAAAGCAGAAAAACGGAGCAGTAATTCCCAACATAAGCTGCCCGCGAGTTAAACATAAATATGAAGTAAAAATCTACTTTTAAAATGACATGTAACGATACAGAGGCAATCAATAAATCAAATAAAACATCAAAGCATATAACAAAGTATGTAAAACGCATCTTAAGAAACACGTTAAGATAAATGATTAAGATTAAGACAAACCTGAAACATTATTTGAATCTGCAATTTGCCCGTGAAAGTGAAGTTAAATGGTTATAATTAAAACCAAACACATACGAATAATTAAATTAAGGGAATTCTTATATTTAATAAATCTCCTGCTTAATCAGCTTGTGAAATGGATATAAACAAATTAACAGGTGTACTTAATTAGTTTAATACGCGAGTTTTCTAATCTTTTTTGTTTATGCTAAAGGATGTGAATGTCTAGGATGTGACATTTACACTGAGCTTCATGCCCTTCACTGGCGTATGCACACGTTAATGTTCTCTGAAATGCTTTTGTTTATATTTCAGAGCGCATTAATAATATGTAAACTCTCAATATAATACAATTACAGCAATATATGATGTTTTAAAATGTATCATACGTGCTCGAGGTACCTGTTGTAAAAAAGCATCACAAAGCAGTTAAGAAATCATATAACCCAACACTTATTTTTAAATGAACATGGATGTCCTTGTTGGTACCAAATATTAGGTTATAGATTAGATAATATTGACTTGAAAAATAATGGCGATTTTAGTGGTTTATTTATTGACCTAATTCACAGTCTCGCTTGAGTTTATATGTGACGTATGATATACTGTAATCAAACGAACAAAATGGATCCTTGAATGGTTTGATTGGTGAAGTGAGTCTACGAAAAAATTATTTTGCTATCGCCTCTTGGGCCAGAAGCCGATACCAAGTAATGTTTATCCTGGATCCACATTCTTTTCTCCATTTAACTAATTGCGAACTGTCTCTGATATTACATCAATAAGTTTATACTTACAAACCTTCGAAATGTCGGTTACAATATGTTTTTTATAGGTGCATGTTCCGCAAATAGTCTCGTTTCATTTAAAATCAAAACACAATAAGGTTAAATAAATCATTAAGTGGAAATAAAATATCAAATATAAAGATAAATCCATATTGTTTGTCATGCCGGATTTCTAAAGGCAATTTTGAAAGTTATATTCTAGTTGAAATTGTTAATCAATGTGATGTTTATATAATGAGGAAATAGTCAAATTAATGTGTCGAAAGCAAGTATCACAATAATTCCCAACATGAAATGATAAATGAGTGATTCAAATATATTCAATAATGCGAAAGAGCAACCTTGCACGTTATAAAATCAAAGCAGCTTAAAACGCTTTATTAAGCAAACCAATCACACATCTTAAACATGGGCAAACTATATATGCATATTGAAAATAATATTCAGTTAAGATACATTATGAATTACAAAACTTATATTAGTGATTTTTTTACATTTATATTGCAGGCACAATATTCCATGTGCCAAAATATGGAAATCGTAAAGTTGTATATTACACATATTAAAGTGCGATCTATCTTTTGAAATATAACCATATTCTCTTTAGCAATAATCAATAATATCAACAGTCATCAATAATAACACTAACGTTAACTGGATTATCAAACATGCATTTAAAAGTGTGCTAGCATCTAGAAGATAATTTACGTCAAGTTTAGTTCAATATTTATCCGAATTTGCTTTAGTGTAACTATACATGAGTAAACGAAATATAATATTTAATTAAAGCGGATTATAGGTTATAACAGTGAAAATGAAAAGTCTGGAAATGCAACCGTAGTAACATTTTATTACAAATCACCCTTATCAGGATCTAGTATATTAACATTATCTGTTAATTTTTATTTTATAGCGTTTATACATAAGAGCGTATATATAAGAGTTTATATATAAGAGAGTTTATATATGAGAGCAACACTATAACAATCCATGATACACAATTGTGACTATCTCGCTAACTCTTATATATTGATGAGACACTCCACAGGATCCGCCTACCATCATGAACATGACAGCTTTGCTATTATATGATATGTTTGTGACAAGCCGTAGGGAAACGAGAGCCAAAAAAAGTAAGCGCCATATGCAAAGTCACATGCACATTTTGATAGTACATAGAGAAAGCAAATTACCTACATTATTATGACATTAGTTGGATACGTTAAGCTTAAGGATCCCACACAACGTAACATATGGTCTAAACACTAGGTCACTATTCAACTGAATATGAATTAACTCTACCAGCTCTCACCGCTCATAACCGAAGGGATGACAAAACGGTTAACGATATCTTATATTTAATCAAATTTGCGCATGAGCCTAGGGAAACCACCTAAAACATTTTGATGGTCATGTATCACATCACAGGAAGAACCATTGTTCCTGAGAACAATAAAATGAACGTTCACTGGCCTCAATTCTATGAGATGAATCACTTTTCGTTTTATATTCTGCATTGTTTAAGGAAGCCCTAGACTTATTGGAAATGGTTTGATTATGATTTCCAGGATAAGAAGATAACCAATTACCATTCCGTTAGTAAGTGTCAAATCAAACGCTCTGCAAAAAATGTTAAGAAATGTACTTTGGGCCGCTACAGTGGTTTCTATTGGTGCTTCATTAATGCACAAATCACTATCAAGCATGAATAAGCGACCATTAATGTAAACGTCAATTATTACGTTTTTTGCATTATTCGTCGTGTCGGTTGCATAGTTTTAATAGGCAAGCCATTAACATTTTGAGTCATCATAGGCTCCAGTAACGCACTGCCTCTTATAAACTTCTGATCAATTTAAGTGAATCAACTCTTAAATGCTGATATTAAGGCTACTAAGGCATGCCTTATCAAAATGAGCCATAGCAAAAATTTTTGTCACTATGTTTGGCGCTGAGTGTGGAAATCCATAACCGTATAATGACTACATAACACTTACATTTTATCTGCAGTATTTATATCATTAATAATCATTAATAGATATAAATAAAAGCTAATTAGATCATATTACCATGATTTACAAGAGAAGAGTTACATATAGATTAAGATATTGTAAGCATGACAAGTCCTTGTCTTTTTTAAAATATGCAAGGCCTTAATATGCTAGCTATTTATAAAGAAACGTTAATTTATGTTATGCAAAACTTAGCCGAAAAGTACCGAAAGCGTATAAAAACTAAAACATTATACAATAACGTGTCACGACCTACACCGTTGATTTGTGTCTTAAAGTGACTTAATTTGAGACAAAACCTAAAACCATTTACCGCTTCAATAGCTTCTATAGTTATAGTTCCTCAATCAGAAGCTGTTATATTACGTTAACTATTATTTGTCGTTGCAATGTTTCAAATTTACTCGATACTCATTAATCCCATAATAGAAAAATGTTTTTTTACTCTTTTACACAATCAGGGAACTCCACAACTATTTTGATTTTGAGTCAGTAAATATTGTCGTCACTTTGATGATTGGCAGAATGATTCGTTCGAATGTGGAAGGAAAGACACGATTTCTCACATGACTTGCATATTCTCTCAGAATGTATGCGTATGAATATACACTTACATATGCATCTGCTGAATATGCCAATTATATACATTTGTGATTGTGATGGATTTTATTCACTAGTTGGAGAACAACTAAGTCCTTTTTCTCCGTGAAAGGGGCAAAATATGTTATTGTCTTTTATAAAAGAGAAAAAACAAAATAAAATGTTTTTTTTTTACTATCGTATAAGGATTTAGAAAAGCTATACATGTGAAGCAAATGACATTGTCGAATTACCTAAATATTGCATGAGAAGATGGATCAACTGCTATGCATAAAATATGTAAAGACCCAAACGCAAATGCAGATGGACTTGTAGTTAATATCATTTCAGAGCACTCTCATATCAACAGCTCGGAATCGCTTGGTTGTTATGACGCTCGTCGTTGCGCGATACGAAAACCGTTGTCACGCCATCTCTTTCTGTTTCTATGGGCAAATTGGTTGACATTGCAATACTTTTCTCGGTGTACAATTTACATCTAAAGTCATACATGCATGTCCTACAAAAGGTAAAACCAAAACAAATCGCATCATCATAACACGCCTTACGACACGCTTGTATATTGCAATGATGATTTCCATTTTCATTTGTTATGTATCTAGTAGGAATATCTGGTACAACGGCGGTTCCATTTAACGTCATATCAAAACTGGACAAACGAATTTTAGATGGATAAATGAAGACAGAACTGCCAATATGAGACGAACTTGTAAATATAAATGTATTATCATAGCTATAAGGATGATAATATCGAACACAGCGTCTAGAATTCTTAAAGTAGTTTGACGCCAAACAGGTATCATCCTGCAAACATAATTGAATGCAGGTATTTAGACTGATATCGTCAGTCCCTATCGCATGATAATTCATAGCAAAACTCCATATTGCAATGCCTTCAAATTTAATTCCAGGAGTCAATGCCATACAGCTGTCTACTTCTCCTTTTTTGAAAAGCCTCTGACAATATCTGTATTTGAATTTGTTTATATTGGCATAGATACGAGCAGAATCAATATCGTTATTTCCCTTGAAAAACTCATCTGATTCAAAGAGTGTTTCGATCGAAACGAGGGTATATTCCATTGGAACAGGACTGTCTTTTACGGTAGAAGCCCACGTCATTGCATCCCCATTCGCAGGAGGAGGTGCACCGATTGAAATAGTTGTGGTCTCAACACTTTGAGAAAAGCTCTGTGCCATCTCTCTTTGTTCTGAACTCATACCAAACCCTCCCCCAGCACTAAACATACCTGAATAGCTAGCCTGTACACTTACACTCCATTTTTTACTGGAAGCCGTTTTGAATTGCTCCGACGACATTTTATGTTTGAATATGTATTTTGCGCCAAATGCCACCTGTGTTGCAAAATGTGTGCCATAATTCTCGAAAAAAATCCATATAAACATCTTCATCATCACTCTTAGAGAGCAAAGCAGTTTGTTTTACGAAATCATCATCTAAGGGAGGAGGTGACACAGGGTGCAAATAAGAATAATAATATAAACATTTTGCCATGGAAAGAACAAACAATGATTTACCAGACGAAATAGTCGAGGATAACTGCTTATATCCGGCACTTGCAGAGAATGAAGGACCAAACCCTCTTGGGCCCCCTGCCTTAACGTTAGCTGAGAGCTCTAGTGATTTCGCTAACTCAAACGAATTTTGAATAGTTTGTGATGTAAACGAAGTAATACATGATACATCAGGCGTGATAGACAGACCCTGCGGAATGCTAAAACGACAATCAGCAGAAAATTGTAAGCCACTGTAATCAGCTTTGAAAATAGGTAAAGTAAAACCTGGGTCGTGTCTTGTTTCTAATGGATACCCACGAAGGATGTTGTAGCCAAAAAGGGCATAGTCTAGATCCGGGAAGGATTGCTTGAAATGCGTTCCGTAGCAGTCCTGGATTTGTCGATGGTCATTGTCTGAATTGGAGCGCGCCGTCTTATATTGATATAATATATATATATATATTTGTTGGTTTTATAATAAAACGAATTATCAGCATAAACAAATTTCGGCGCATGCATATTGGAAGACAAAGATTTAACCAAACTTATCCAAAAGAAAGTTCGACGTTTATGATGTGATTTGTTCGTTAAAACCTCATATTGAATTGTCGCTTAATACAAAACTTACCAACATTGTATTGATAGATTGGATCAGGCGCACCATCAAGGTTGTCATTGTATCTGACCCTAAAAGTATGAACATGCAGCATATTAATTTAGTGATCAAAACGTGATATTATTTGGAACAATAAAGATGCTAAAACAGTACAGCTAATATTTTATTGAGGCCAACAATCCTTCAATGTCATAAATAATTACTTACATTTCTATGTTGACGGGTGCACCCATAGAGAGAGCCATCTAATATATAAGAAAAATAAATGTATATGCTAAATTGTGCCCTTAATTATTTTTGTTATAATTATTGCTTAACTATACTTGATCAAGACTTATAGTGGCAGGATTTGCTATAGATATGGCCTCCAAAAGCTGCAGAATTTTGAAAATGTTCGCTTGGTGTAGGGACCCCTGGATGTGTCTAGACTGTATTCTATTGACAAGAAGGGTATACCATTAGACTAAATTCTATAACTTTAAGGGGAATGGGTTAAAATGGAGCAGTTTTTGGTTGGCAGATTTATAACTTGTTTTGCTTTTCACACATCAGCCAGATGTCATGACATAACATGTAGAATCGTTGCAACTTTGAGATAGTAAGATATTGTACTTTCATGTTGTTTTTCAAAAATGCATTTACATTTTACACAATATTCAAATTTATATCGAATATCGTAAAATTTAGTTTGGTCAATTTTAATACGATTTTTTTTCTAGATGCTGTATTTAATTAAATATGAATAAATATTCTAAATACTTTCGGCTGCGTTTATTAGATGTGTCGCATCATAATTGAGTCAAGCCATAGTTTTTAATGGGGTGATATAAACAATAGCCTATGAGCGTTTAAGAACGAGTGATTTACAATTGTCAGTCATGCATTTATTGCGAGCAGGACACATATTATCCGCTCTGACCATAACATTTTTCTTAGAATTTTGCCTTCCCTTTTATATTGGTTTTATAGATAAGGTTGAGATTAAGCCGAGTGTAGAATTTGGGACCAATTGTCCAATCCCTCTCTCCTTTCAAATCTTCTAGCTAATGGTTTGTTCTTTCGAATCACTTCTTATATTTTATATGTTATAGTTTCTATTGGTATAATCACCCAACA
>LQRL01096168.1:5779-21764 GCA_001703475.1 Hydroides elegans | reverse complement strand
CCCTGTTGACACAAACACATTGCCAATTCATAGAATTCTACTATTCTAAGACAAAGCACATTCTACGAATCGATAGAATTCTACTATGCAAATACAAAGGAAACTTGTTTATTTTCAAAGACACATTACGATCCTTGCATGAAAATGAGGAAAAATATCACGAAATTCGTTTTTATTTGATATCTTTTGAACTAATTAATATTAAAATTCAATATTTTGTAAATCAACCTTCTTTTTTGTTTAAAATTTGCAACACTTAAAATAACTTGCATTGCATTTGCCGTTTTAGTGCTATTAACGCTCAAAGTGTATCTAAGGAACTTGCGGTGCCTTTAATTGTCTTGATTATTAATTATAGTTGATTATATTGATTATTATAATATTGATAAAAGAAATCATCATCACTAATTTTTTTATTGCAAAAGTAATTATAATAATCGATTTCCACTGGAACCAGAATCCATTTTTGCTATTTAGGTTTGCCGTGTACGGCTATTACATTAATAAAAAACAACAACTTATTAAGATGTTTACCTTGTTTCTAACCGCCAATGCAGTGATAGTTGCAGTTATTGCAACAGCTGCAATTATGTAGCACAGTAGCTTGCTTTTTTCTTTACATTTTGTTTTTGATTTGTCCGATTCTTTGCCCTCAGCTCGTTCTCCCTGTTCAATTGGTAATCTTTTCGAGTTTTCCATCTCTTCTCTTTCTATTGTCATCTTAAAATATATGAATGGATGCTAGTATGTATAAACATGAATCTTATTTGGATACATTTGATATATACTTTACAAATCGTGATTGTTTGTGCAATCATTGAATCAATTTCATTGTTTTTCGTGAAATATAAGACAAAGCCAAATAGTTTTTCTTACATTTTGCAAAGAAATTGCCTCTTCTGATGTAGCCATCAAGTTTATTTGATTTTTTGTAAACACAACCTAAAATATATCTGCAAGTGATAAAAAAACATTTAATAATTGTTTGTTCACCTACTCTTATCGTAATTACCATATCATTGATTTATATCTTACAGCTTCTATGTTCTTCCCCAAGCATACCATTAATTGGTCACGGTATAATACCAAACAAATACACTCATAAAGCTAAATCATTACTTTGTAATCTTACCTTGTTTTCTACTTGATCCCTAGGGTCTGAGTTACGGGAGAGGTTAAATGCCTAGAATAAAAGAAAGAAAACCAAACATTGCATAAATACAATTTAGAAATATCTGTATAATAATGGATAATATGTGTTATATACATGATATACCTTAAATTGGTAAAATGTACTTTACCATATTTCTCAAAATTTTCATTCCGCATTGAAATACTTTTCCTTTTTTGAAAAAAAACATTCATATTCAAATAACATATACATATAATATATTTCAATGGGAATACTGACCCTACTGACTATGCTGCATTTACGGTGTAACCTGATGAGATATTATTAACGAATTGCATCATGCTGCCAAGAAATAATTGGAATGAAAATCGAACAATTATTACCAAATACGTTGTTTTGAATTTACACACTTATTCTATAAAAGCTATAATTGTTTTGGATGGATTTTAAGTAGGATAATTTAAACATCGACTTGAGATGAGAATGTTACATACCATTATATGCGTCATAAAAAATATTTACACGGTTTGATTTGAGATTCTAGTTTAACCCTATATCACAATAAATATGAATAATTGTCACTCTCCTATAACGATAGATGCGCCTATAGAGCAAGGCACATTTAAAACTTCCCCATAAGATTGCATCTGAAAATTTTGTTAGAGAAGCGAGCTCTAAAAACGCCTCGAATGTGGCAGGCCCCTTATGCTATGAATGCGGAGTAATATATATCCATCGTAGAAATACTGTAATAATAATTTACACTTATCCCTTTTTGGCTGAGTGGTCCGTGTCAATCATGAATCAAGGAATGTGAGCAAAATTTGCAAAAACCGGGAATGATTGATAAATACTGAAATCATAATTGAAACTTTAACATTTTTGGCAGAGATACTCGTTTGAGTCATGAATCGAGAAATGTTGCACAACACTGAGAGCTAAATAGAGCGGGAATAAATAATAAAATGCTGGTGTTTCTAAACTGAAGATTCCCGTTAAGATTAAAGGATAATCAATTGGACCACGACACAATCATGATTTAAAAGATGCCCGATCAGAATTTAAACATGCTTAGAAGTCACGCGGGCGAAGTATTTTTGTATAAATTGACCTACATGCTACACTAATTTATGCCTAGTTTTAATCCGAAAAAATACAAAAGATTGGAAATATTTTTCATTAAGTACGATAACCTCAAAAATTTCGTTGAAAATACACAGATGACGAAGATTTAAGATAGATTTAAGATAGATTAGAAATTGCAATTTTGTTTCTGGACTACTTTGTTGTTAAACTAGAAATTTATTTATATACATTTTTTATTTCATATAAGATATAAAACATATAAAATCATATTTTGACATCTAAATGTGATTCAAATGTAAATTCAATTATATTGGTCGATATGATTTGTTAATATTACATTTAATATACCTCGATATGTAAGAACTTTTAATTAATGTTAGCCTAAAGTATCTATACGTCATGCTCTGTAGACTATAGCTGGGTCTTAACTGTCGGCATGAGAGAGTCCAAGTTTTTTTTTAAATTTCACTTTTAAAAAAATGATTAAAGCAGTTAGATACGATACTCTTTAAAACAAACTTTAATTGTCAACTTTGCTATTGTTTTGTTTTCAAACTAAATATCGATGATTTGACCATGCATGCATGTTTATCGTAATGTGACTTTTAAATAACGATTATCATATACATTGGAAGCGTAATTTACAAGTCATTGACCGAATCCATTCAAATCTTTTATAGACAGTAATCATATATGTAACAAGAATTTTATATACATATATATATAACTTTTAAAATTATATTCGATAAATTGATTATTTACACATACCTTTATTTTATATCCTTGCTTTAACTTATAGATTGCAAACAGTGATAAAGACGAAAAATGAACATGGGATCTAATTGCTTATCCGAGCGAAGCATAATTACATTTGCACAAAATAGTTTTGTGGATAAAACCAACAGCTGTTGTGCGATTGCGCAAGTAAACGCTGTTGTATGGTATGTAAATATGCCATAAATATGTCAGTTTTATCCCTAAACCGCTTTGGTATAGCCTGATTCATCTTGTCTGATTTACAGTTCTAGTTACTCTGACCACAGCCTCAATATTGTACATAGACAAAATATGTTATAAGAACCTATTTCATGATGTGCTGGCTCCCTATACCACTCTTAAACAACTATTTATTTCTGCAGAGGCTACATTAAATACTTCTTTGACATGCAATTTAAGTATCAACAGCAGTTTGAAAAATTTGGTTATATTTAGGTGTGTCTATAAAATATGTTGTCTGGGTAATGGAAGACGTTGCTTTTAGCTTAATGAAGAAAATCAAAAGGCTAGGCTAGTGTAAATATATTTTTTACCAATTTGTCAATACATAGAGCTGACTCGAGATTGCTTTTTCAGTCTTGATATTGCGCAACTCGTTGTTTTCTTACATGAGAAAAAAATATTATGATACGTTGGCACTGATTCGGGATATGTTGGCTTACATTTGCACTAGTAATTTGAGGGATAATTTTATAAAACAAACTCCTCAATGCTCACATAGCTGTTATTTTATTACATAAACTAGTGATTAAGATTTGCCACTGCTATATCAATAATTTTGGAAGTTTAAAGCTGTGCTCTCAGACTATTGATTTCTAAAAACTGTCCTCATTTAGTGATAAAAATTGAAAATTCGTTGATGATATCTTATTTTTTATGGTAAAATTTTGATAATATGACTTATCTATGCGTCGATTGTTATAATAAAATATATGTTTTGCTACATAGGTGCGTGGTTGTTTACTGTAACATGCATGGTAGAAATTGCTTTCAACTGTATATTTAGTAATTGCCAATGCTCTACCCGAACTAAACTCAAAAATTGGACCTCTTAAAAATGCTGTGAACAATTGAATACACTGCACATATAATAAGTTACAAGACAAGCGCGTTGAATACCACTTATATTCATGCATTCGCAACAATTATGTACAATATTGGTGTATGGGTCTCTTTATCTTGAGAACAAATATTCTAAATGACCTTGTATAATATCGATTAAAACGAAATGCCGTTATGGTATGCAATAACATGTGAAGAATTTAATGGTAAATTGTGTCACAAACAAGCACACGATTAATCTAAATATTACGATACAAAAGTGATTTAGTATTACCTTTTTGCACCTATTTGTGTCTTTGATAATATTGCCTCAAGAGGTTTGAATGTTCGAAAAACTCAGAATACAAATAAAAAATCATTACTCAAATGACATAACATTTCTATCAAATATTCAAATTAGAGCTTTATAAAATCACAACTTCATATACTTACATTCCTATCAAATAAATAAATTATAACTTTCCGGCCAAAGTGTTTTGATAAAATTCGATATTTCACCGGTCCAAAAATTGTTATGAAAAGTAATAAAAAAATGCATTTGTTGTCAAGTGAATATTTGACCTTAAAGCTTATTTTTTATGTACTCATATTTTGAATAATTGATTTCATATATTATAATACTACGCTGTGGGGTCAAATAGCCCTAAGAAAAACGTACTATGCATACAATCCAGCTTCGCTAAACCTGTTCTATTATGTTGTGTAGACAAAACAATGTAAATAATAAAAGGTGTATAGCACTTTCTATTTCATCTCACTGTAACTAGCCCGTTACAATGCATACACTGATGAATATATTTTCCTAATCAAGCGTTCTACAGATAACTCAATAGAAAAGGTTTGATCGACCACATCAGAAAGCAATTATATATATATATTAATAAAAGAAAAAAAACATGGTTTTAATTGAAAAATTGAAAATTAATTTAGACTGTTAATCATGTTCTCATACACACCATCAAATATTTGCGTTGATTAAAGCTTATCAGCATACCCACGCTCATATTAAACAAAATACAAAATTACCTGCATTACCTAAATACTGTAAAAACCATTAATTTGTTTTGGATCTTTATGGCCAGAATAACAGAAAAACAGAATTTTACAGAATAACAGACGGTTTTACAAGTGTATACTCAAACAATTAGTTTCTTTTTATTAAATTTTAAAAAATCTAGTAATTAACTTTCGGAGCATTCTCCTATATGTGATATTCATAATCTGTTAGCTAATGGCACTTACGATATACTAAACCTTCAGTATGATTCACACTTTTATTATAGGATCTTAATGAAAAAATACACTAAGTGAGATTTTAGAACACATCTTCATAGAAGGGAAGCTTTAATGTGGGCGCAATGTTTATTGTATTAGTTACATTATGGATGGCAACAATTGTTTTTTTTTCTGTAAACATGCCATTTCCAGCCATATAATTTGATAACTTAATCAATCAAATATAATTTAAATGAACACTGTAGCACACGTCGTGATTCAATTACCACTATCTCAAGATGAAGTTGACACATGATCAATAACGAATTTGAAAAACACGGCCCTCATATGATATCAACATTAGGCCATGAACATAAACCAAAAATTAGAGCAAAGGAATCCCGTTTTCAATAGAGTCTCTAAGGTTTTTTGTACAATCTGGATAATAAGAATCGTGGATAAATTTAAACACAAAAGGATTATAAAACAAATGGTTTGACACTTGGACTAACTACATATTGGGCCTACAAATCTAATTTAAATGTAAATGAGTGAAAGAATGAATGATGTTCAATCTGCATGTAAAGTAGCTTAAATCAATAATGGTTACATGGTTACATATTACTTACCCTACAAACTAAGACTGAATTTGCATTTACTCTACAAACTAAGTCACAATTTGCATTAAGTCTCCATTCATATATATCAAAAGCCGACAAATATTTTGAATTTGTTATTGTTCGCCAAACTTGTCAATCATATATATCCAGTTAAGTGAAACCAAGTGCGGTTAAATCGAAGTAAACTGCTAATTATTTCGACCATATGTAGTAAAGTACTATTATTTGATATCAAATTACCATATTTAAAACATTGTTCATAATCAATACAAAATGAAGATATAAAGACTCTAAAATGTGCATGATCTAAAATACAAAATATATATTGATAAATGTAAAACAAACGTTATCATTATTGAAATTCAACAATTAATCATTTCAAATCTGAATCCCAGGGAATATAAGTTGATAAAGCAAAGTATAATCATTACCATATATAATGTAAAATATACGATATATTTGATTTAATTCAATCCTTGTTGGTATTTAATTTTATTGCGTTTGGTCTTGTCGCTTAATTTGATTATAAGTTATGTTAAGCACAACACTAATTCATAACATTATTTATCTATGTTGAGGTCTAACTTACAAAAAATGGTTAAATGTGTTCGCGTCTTTTTATTAATATAATCATACTACTATTATATTTGTTTACTCCCTCTATGCCCTGGACGGTATTATTCATATGTTTGAACAAGTTCATATAGAAAATGCTTGAAAACATCATTAACCGCCTCATCATGAAACACCTAGACCGCCACAATATTCTAAACGACTCCAGCGTTTGACATTAACTCAAAATCGATGGGCCCGCTAAGATCGATAAGGACTTATCTTTAGACTTAAATTTAAGAAATCAATCCATTGATTGCGCTAAAAATAGGTATTAATAGCCTCCGAACAGTCAGCACCATTGACATATTAAATATAAATAATACGAGACCTTATTTATATGTGTTACTATTCCTAGTTATTAGGTGACGATATTTTTGTTCAATATGCACGTATACATTGCGCTTTTCTAGTTTCAAAGCAGTAAAATCTATCTGTCGCTCATTTAATCTAATACCCTTCTTTTACTATTCACTTATCACAGACAAAACTACATCAGACTTCCATCCTCAGACAGTTAGATCCCTAACCGGGCCACATCATTGGTCTCTAGTATACCAAATGCATATTTTATTATAGGGGCCGCACCTATGTAAACTAAAGATAAGATGATGCTTTAATCGAACCTAGCTTTCATATTACTAAATGACACTCGCATAAACTGAACGAAACGTTAGCTACAAAAGTACTACTTTTGGTCATGCATAAGGCGTGCATAAGTTCTTACGCAAAGAAAGAAAGTTAGTCGCGAAATGCGCGACTAACTTTAAAAAGTACGTCGCCTGACCCAAAAGTTAGTCACATTTACGACCGTGCGACCGCTAATGTCACACGCTGGACTCCCAACATGGCATTGTAAACACAGATCTTCGGAATCCCAACTTAAATCTACCGTCAACACCAACCAGCTGCACTCAACACCAGATAGCAACGTGATTCGATACTGATACTGCTAGAATTCACGCCTTTTCCTTTACAAATTTGGCTTCTATTTTATCCGAAACGACGTTCGATTAGTGAATCAAAGACTTTTTTACAGAAAGGGAACAGGTAGTCCTAGTTGAAGGCCTGTGCTCATCACCTGATGATACGTCATCCGGTGTTATCGGCCCATTATTATTTATTTTGTATATAAACAATCAACACGACTACGTCAAAAACATTTCCACGAGTTTATTAGCCGATTATAGCATGATTAGTCGATCCATTCGTTACACAAATGATGCTTTACTGCTGCAAAAGGACCTAAACTAACTCAATGAATAGGGAAACCAAATTGAAAATGGAGTTCAACTTAGACAAATGCCAAGCAATGTCATTACCAAACAAAAGAAAACATATCAAAGCTATATACTCTATCGATGGACGGACACTTAAATACGTCAAATGCACTAAATACCTCGGGATCCCGATAGACAATAAGCTGAAATTGAATACATACATAGACAAAATATGCAAAAAGGCGAACTCCACTAGAGCCTTCTTTCAGCGAAATACCCGTTTGTGCCCTGGCCACCACATATCCCGATGCTATACCACCCACGTCCGCCCGACTCTAGAGTATGCGTGGACTGTTTGGAACCTAAGTAATCAAGAGTCGTGCGCCAAACTCAGATGAGAACAACGGAGAAGCGTTCGTTATGTATTCAACGATCACGACTGTAGGAGAAGTCCCATGGCAATGATTCAAAACCTACAGCCACTTCAACAAAGACGTGCCAATGCAAACGTGGTTACGATGTACCGTATCATCAATGACTACCATTGCATCAATGTTTAAGTTGAGGGATGCACTTCATGGCTAGATGGATAGATAGTTAACAGTTGCAAGGCCAAATGATAATATGTGCACATTTATACACATTGTTCCACCAATAAGCTGCATATAACACTTTAAAATAATGATGTCTAAAATATTTTGACCGATCATGGTTAATTGAAAAAGCTGTTATAATGTTCAAAAGACTTATAGTTGACAATGTAGTTTGAGGTTGCTGCTCAAGAAGGAAGGTTCAAAATATTTCCGTTTAGTAACGAATAACCTCAATTGATTTTGGACAAAAATAACCTTATATACATTTACACTTCAAGCATAACTATCACAATACCTTACAAGTATAAAATGACATGGTTAACTTTTTATATAGCGGGTTATTTATATGAAATATAACATGACTGAATGTATACATTATAATATGTATGCACATTGCAAGGAGGTACTTAAGATCCTTAGCACAATGCATGGACATCGATAAGACCTAACGATTTAACCGCTAGATATATTAAGATATAAAATGTAAAAGAAAATATCGAGTTGCTTTACAACAACATTCACATATATTGGTTATGAACATTATTAAAAAATGTCATTGCTTACAAACTTAATAATATTTATTATGAAGTGTGTGAATTTACTTGGCAAATTGTTATTAACAGTGCCTCTTTATCTTTTTCAATATGAATATTTCATATTTAGTAAAATATTAAGTGTAAAATAAATATTTTTCGGTATCACCATTCAAAAATACACAGTGGCAAATTAAAAATACATCATTAAGAAGCCGAACATATGAAGTTATTGGCACGAAGATGGGCATTTCAGATGCTCAAAGCCGGATGCTGAGTGCATATGAAATGCCCCTCTGCGTGCCAATCACTTCATATGGTAGGCATCTTATTATTTTATGTGGTTTATTACATGCCATCAAAATCAATTTACACACCGTTTTAGTGTGGTTTGGTCGCTAGTTATCGGAACTATTTTCTTGTATGCGGATTAAAATAAATCGGTGGTTTGTTTATGTCAAAGATGTTCCTCACGATTCATGTTTAATTTATCATTTGAAGTCGTCGTCATAAGTCCAACATTATTATTTTTGAAAGAATATGTATGTAACAATACATTAAGAAAAAAGTTAATGCACTTGTTTGACTCGATTTCTTCTGTATTTGTCTTAAAGTATTCCTACGTATTTTTATCGATACAGCATTGTATTGCCCTCCAGCGTACTCTTTACCATTTCTTTATATTGCGATTTCCAAAATGTGATGATACTACATAATTGATTTCAAAAATTGATATTCCAAAATACAAGCTAGCCATGCAAAAAGACATTAAATACACAATTATGAATATAATTGAATTTATAGGCATCGTTAAGTCCATTTAAGTGTTGTATGTAATAGTACATTATGGTTCTACATGCTAGGCTTTAACAAGGGCCTTGTTGCACAGATTATAAATGATAATATCTACATGCTAGAATTATCGGTATGTGTATTCTATATATGGCAATGGACTTTAAAGCAATATTCATGCACAGTACTTTGTGGAGTTATGCATGTACATAAAAGCTTTTCTCTACATGTGGTCTTTCTCATTTGTTGACTAGACATCGGACAGTTAAGATCATTTTATTTTTCTTAAAACCCACCATCCCACCCTAGTCATCCTTTAAGCAGTAGGATATAACGGGGATTATGGTGTAACAATAGGTTTTTCATTCGTTCTCCATCAATAATGTTTATGTTTATGGAGTGTTATTCTTTTTCAATATGGTTTATTGTGTCGGCTTTTTGGTGCCAACTAAAAATGCACTATTTTACCTTTCATTCATGTGCAAAACTTTTCACAATTTGTGAGAATTGTATTAATATATAACAATGTCCAATTCAATAAAATTGGCCTTGCCGCAAAACAACAAAATTGTGTTCTTTGCATTTTTCCAAGCACGAGCTTTACTCTGATAATGCTGGACTTATACGATAGTCGATAAATACGACATGACAGGGAATAACAGGGAATGACATGGAATGCTCACAAATATATATATATATATATACCGAAAGTAACGCGATTCTGTTAATATTTTAATGGGGCACCATATTTTGTTTTCAATCATTTTATCTTGAACATGTGTGCATTATTTAAAGTATAATGATTACCAAACCTCATATTTATATTTTTCCAATATATATGTAAAAAAACAATATGCGTCTTTCGTTGCCTATTTTGAGTTCAATACACACCATAAGCGTGGCCACACGAAAGTGTTATCAAATACATCACATTTGACTGGTTTTATTTCCGAATGCATCTAATATATAATGTTTACCATACATGATATTTATTTCGCAAGATATTACATTATATCATTTATATAAATGTATTAGCTGAAATCGTTTAGGAAATGTATCATGCGTACCCGAAAGACAAAAGGATATCGATTAATTAAATTCATACAATTGAAAAAAAGTGTTAATGATTTACATGTGTTCAAAGAACGGCGGGAACGATTAGTGGTACATCGAATAAATACTTGCATGAACATCTCCAGATGCACCCAATAACGAATTACGTACTGGATAATAATATACTATGTTTCAAGATGATTGATGATTTATACGAATACATTTTTCTACATAAATTTAAAACATTTTGATAATAAATGAAAATAGAACAGCTTTTTCAGATATATATACACATGGTAGTGAATATTACTAACCTTTTACTAAAAATAGCGTTTATTCGGTCAGTGGAAATAACTTGAATTCTTATCTTAGACCCGCAGCCATGTCTTATACTCTTGCATGTGTGAATGCTTGTGAAAACTACATTGATAAAAGACAATATAATATGCATAGAACAAAAACGATGATGTGTTTGAGATGAATAAAATACTGAAGCTGCAAAGGTACGAAAATGATATGGGAACTTTCAAACCGTACATTGCTCATCACGAGGATAGGTCCGCAGCTTAGAAAGCAGAAACCAAAACATTCAATTTGAGATGAAGAGCCGTCATGTCCTGTTTTGTACCAAGCTATTGGCAAATATATGATGACTTAAGTAGTCGCGTTGAATTTAGTTGTATGCTCATTTAGCTACATCAAGATTGTACATTTAGTTGTAATTTTGCGCAGTGAGGTATCGAATAACCAAAGGGAACCTGGAATGCTTTAATTGATGAACCTTGCCGAATTTATTTGCCATTTCACCTTGGCAAGAAGCCATTATCAATACAAAGTGATGGCTTTTCCCGACCGTGTTAGGTCGCTGGTATTTAAGTTTATACTTTAAATACTTAGAAATGTCGGCTTATGCATGTCTTAATGTCTTAATGTGTTCAGGGGTATTCTATTCGTCAAAAGCTCTACACCGTTACGCAATGAAATTGAATAAAACACAAGGCAAAAATTCCAAATATGCGTTCATCAATTAAAAAACCGTTAAATCTCAAACAAAGGGTGTAATTCAAGGACATATGTAAATTTCCTGTTTAAAATAATATAGTATTGGAAACTAATAGTCACACTAAAAGGTTCTATTTAATTATGATGCATTTCATTTTATTTAAAGTATACTTGAAAATGGCTTACCTATAATAACGCAAATTGTCAAATTATTCAAAAATGCACGTTTACTATACATACGCCATTTTGTACTTGATATTTTATCAATGCTTAGTAAAATTGTATTTTTCACTTTTTCTCGGCATTTAATGACATCTAGACAATAATCTACACCCATGTATCTTCTATACATACGTCATTATGTAGTTACATATTACTTATGGAAAAGGTTCTCCATCAACAAATCAGCTGCGGATAAGGAAAAAGGAAAATATTGAATAATAAAAAATATATATTGTTATGTTGTTGTCCTTAGGTGAAGTTTGCCGACGAGAAACGCAGGATCATTCAAGTTATTAACTTTCGTAAAAAATATATATTATTTTAAGATTTCCGTAAAAATTATTTGGTTGAATTTCTATAGTATGGTTAACATGCAAAACTCAGTATTGAAGTGACATTACGGGAGACCATTTGAACAACGAGCAATATAGGGTCAAAGTTGTAAGATACCCAATGGTTCTATGTCGACAATAATGGTATCATTATATCATTATTATGGTATTATTATATTAATAAAACCATGAGTTTCTAGCATAAGCGACCTTAAGATAACTATTTAGATAACTATTTTAGCTCCAAAATTTTAACCTATCTTAAACAAATACGGACTGTTGACTTAGGAATATCTCCCGGAATATGATGTCATGAAAGAAGTATTAAACCACATAGTGTTTTTCATAATATATTATGTGTAGTGTTTATCATCAACAAAGTCTGCATCATAAGGCTGTTACCTGTTTTTTTGGTTGGATAATATATTATTTTCCCTTAAAATGGCTACATTGGCTTTAATTACTGCAACAATTAAACCGCATGATTCAAACCGCAAATTAAAGAGTCTAAGCAACTATACCTTAGTATACGCAAGAATATATTATAGATAATTAATCATATTTGAAACGTACTTGCAATATACAAACTGTTGATTAATAACTCGACCAATATTTTTTTAAAATTAATTAAATTCAGCCAAAGTTCCGTCCCATACAATGTTAGGAACATTTGTATTACAGCCCTTCGTGCAAAAGGAATAAGTGTTGTGTTATAACTGCATTCTTATTCATATTTGATTGAAATACTGATAATAATGAAAGCTTTATCTTATCTGATAGTTGGTTATTTTCTCATAAATGTCACATTTACACGTAAGTATATCATATTTGAACTATTTTCAATCTGAAAATGAATCATTAAACCGATGCTTTGATCATTATTTAAGATATAATTGTTGTGTATTTATATGCAAGAAAAACTGTTGTCATTATAACTATTTTTCTGTTAAATAAGATTATACCTACTGCAAAATAATTGAACAATGTTGTTTTAAGTATAACCATTATAATACGAAATAATATATTACCTTTTCCTCATTGATGATAATAAGAATATTTATGTTTTATTACATCAACTATAGAGGATACAGAAACTGAAGAAGATTCTCCAAAATGGCAGCGTTTGATATCAAATCTACACCAGATGTTTCCGGGCATCAGCAATCTTCCTCCAGACTCCGATCTTCTGACAACAGAATTGATCGATCTTTTAATGGACTTGCAACTTGCAACTGCTAATGTGCAACCAGATTTCTTGATAACTTTGATCAGCAGAGTTTCCAATCTCGCTTGCATTAACGGAGGTTAGTTTTGTGTATTTTTTTAATAATAAATTTGAAAGCAAGACATTACTTTCAAATATATAAGCGGTTAACATGCATTCAATACAGAATAAAAACAAATATCAAGAATTTTTATGCAAAGCTATACAAAAAATAAGGCGCTTAACACAATATAAGGACGGTATATAAACACATATCAGAAAATAATGTGCATTTAATATCAAGTATCAACACAAATTACGAACTTAAAAACATCCCCGCTTGCACAAAACCTCATTATGTGCTCATGCTGGCATATAGATTAGATATTAATTCATAAAAGCTAAACATGAGATTATTAGTATATTAAGTGATATTTGAAATTGATTTTAGAGTGCAAATATATTTTTTATTTTCAAAACATAAAATATTTTGACTTATACAGTCTTCATCGAGCATTTAACTGCTAGTTATGAAGTTACCATAGCAACTACACACAAATACACACATTTGGTAGTTTTCAACTAAACAATGTTATAATATTAAATACTGTTACACACAAATTCATCCCGTCAAAATTTTGCTAAAAATGTATCAGAAATGTAAATATTTATTTAAAAAAAAATATTATATTTATACAAAAATGAATATAAAATGATAAATAAATCCTAAAAAGACATTTGAGATAGCATAATGATATGGAAACAATTTAATCTAAAATTGAGCAAAAGTGAAGTCGGTGTTCATACCACCACAAACAAAAACAGCCTAATTTCGCGATAATTCTAGTTTGCATATTTTACGCTCTTACGTAACTCTTTTGAATGAAAGTCCACAAATCATCATATCTGAAAATGCGTGACCGCTTTCGTTGAAATGAGAGGCGATCTCATTATTTGTTTTATTGTTGATGACGTTGCGGCGGTGCTCTCTGAGGCGCTCGCACATCGTGCGTCCTGTTTCGCCAACATAAAGGTGACCACATATTTTGCACTAAAGCGCATAAATGAGTCCCTTGGATGTACATTCAAAATTGCCCTGGGTGTGATAAACACCTTTAGGGCCAATAATGTAAGAGCATGTGTTGATATAACTACATGTTATACAACGTGATCTATTGCATTTGGTAGTAGAACAGTTCTGGCTTGGCGAGACCTTTTCCCTGACAAGGATATCCTTTAGGTTCTTATCGCGTTTAAATGCTATGATGGGCGGATTCATAAATGCCTTACCAATTTCGACATCTCTCGACAACATAGCAAAAATAGTAACATAGCAAATAAATAGCTTTTCACTGCACTACAGTCTATAAATTTGCACTTTAAAATCAATTTCAAATATCACTAAATATACTTTAATAAAGTGTGCATAGGAAAACAAACATTAAAATATATATTATGAGATCATTAGGTTTTGTGAGAGCTGAAATGATAAGGACCTACTTAAAAATTAAGTCTTAATGTCCCTCATAAAACAACCATATGCCTTTCTATTTCATAGGTTATAAGATTCGTCCCAATGGAATAACATGTGTGTGCGAGTCTGGGTGGATGGGACTCGACTGCGCAAGTAAGTAAATTTGAGTTTTAAAAGTACTTTTTGAAGCGGCAAGAATAAATAATTTTACGCAAATATACATAACTATGAAACAAAGAACACCCAACAAAGTGTCAGGTGTCACCCAAAATCGTCAGGTTGTCTACATTTGGTTGTTCGAACAAAGTTTAAATAAACTGTTAAAACATTATTTAATTAATGACAAGCACTTACAAATAGGGCATAACCTGTTAACCACAGTTATAACAAACTCACTCAAATGTGAAATTAAAATTAAATTAAGCATAAAATGAATTAATTGAAGAAAGGGGCCGAGTGTAATTGTTTAGGTCAAATCAGATTAAATAAAGCGTGAGATTGCAATCGTTCTAACTATCTATCACTCGATAACCTTGCTAATCGGCTATTGTTTTTAAATACATAAGCCCCTTTTTTACTTCAATCTCGAATCTCCTAGTATATAATATTTTTTTACTAGACAAAATGAAATAGGCGGATCTACTAAAAGGCAATATTTTATTTGGTTGGTCGAAAAAAAATATCTTATAAACTGTCAATATATATTTTAAGAAATGTCATACACTTATAAAGAGGGTATGACTAGTTAAAACAGGGTGTTTACAAACTCGCGCAAGTGTGAAATGTTAAATTAGGCATTCTACGAATTTGTTCAAGAACTATTTGGACATATAATCTCGAACGCATTGCATAAAAATGGTTTATACAAACCTAGCATTTGAAGTGTTATGAGACGGTTCCCACAAGAAAAAGGTCATAAATATATAAATCAATTACAGTGACAATTGCATATTTCCTGAGGCTTTTTGGAATGATAAACCATAGTTAAGAATATTTATCAAACATGCATAGTATGTGTTTTTGTTCATATCCAAGAGCCGATATCAGGGGCGTTTT
>LQRL01096151.1:3344-15703 GCA_001703475.1 Hydroides elegans | reverse complement strand
GATCAATTTCAATTGCATAATAGCGATTTATTTAGCTTGGGTCTTGGTGAATATGATTATGGGGTTTTCACATTTGCAATATTTATTGTTTACATTATATGTAAGCAAAATAGCAGGGATGGAAATTAACGGTGGTCCTGTGGCCCGAGGCCACCGGATTTTCCGTCGGACCACCAGATTTCAGAAAGTGGTGGTCCGACAGGCCACCAGATTTTTTTGGGCACTTCTTACATTATTTAAATAAAATGACTTGATTATTCTTTTCACTGTTCATGGAAAAAGTAAGCGATATTTTGCAACTCAGACGACAATGTCAGCGTTTGACACTAACTCTTAATCGATGGTCGCGCTCGCGCGACTAACTCTAAAAAGTTAGGTGGAAAAGTTGGTCGCGCCAAACAATTTAAGGCTGTTATTTTAAGAAATTAATTTATAGATTGTGCAAAAAATATATTGAATCAATATCCTCCATATAGCAATTTATTATATTGATTATAGAGGTATAGAATATGATAGCCTAAACCCTGAGCCTAAAATCCATGATAGCCTATATTGATTATAGAGGTATAGAATAGGATATCCTAAAATACAACAAAATACTATCCATAACTTTTCACGGAATACACAACATCAAACTTTCATCCTTCCGACCCTCAGACTTCTGACCGGTCCTTCATGGGTCCCTTGTATAGCACATGCGTATATCTTAATTGACCTTTCACATATTGAACGACAATCGCATAAACTAAACCAAACGAGTGCTTCATTTTAAGATTACTTTTGTCTTTGGATGTAAATGGAGGGCCTAGGGCGGGAGCGAAAAAAAATCCATAAAATCAATGTCAAAGTTCTAACGTCAGGCAAAAAGTTAGTCGCGATATGCCCGACTAACTTTAAATTGTTAGTCGCGCGGCCCAAAAGTAAGTCGCATTTGCGACCATGCGACCGCTTATGTCAAACGCTGCAATGTTTTTTTCTGAATCTGAGTTTTGGTATTCTGCTAACCCAAACACCTTAACGAATACACCATCCAATACCCAACCTTAAGTTACTGTACACATTTTTTGATAAATCGATTCATAATGAGGGTCCGAATGTGTACATGTGTATTTACAAATACAAGTGACAAATACATGTTTAATCAGTTTTATTTTGTTAAAACCAGATTTTTTTTCCTTCCTTCAAAAGGGCGGAAATAGTTTGACGCCTTACTTTAATGCTATCTTAGTTCACGAGCACCGATGTTGAATGAATGGTTAACCCTATACCGAAGTGACGAACTACAAATAGGGCTTCTTTCATTGCCTATTCTAAATATTTATTTTTGTTTTTAGACCTGCATCTGAAACAATGCACAAAGAATAGTGATGGATAGACGGACATAAATACTTATAATTTAATAATAGACTATCGCCAAAAGAAGTTAATGTTTCAAATTCGGTATGAAGAAATGTTGATATGGCGAGCGCCGAAGGCGCGAGCCGAAAATTTGTCGGACCACCAGATTCTTCGTCGGACCACCAGATTATGAAAAGTGGTGGTCCGACGGACCACCGGCAAAAAAAGTTAGTTTCCATCCCTGAAATAGTAATTGTCTATTTGCCAATATTTGAATCTATGCTCAGTGAAAACATCATGATGCCTCAGGATTCCTCTCCTTGTTGCTTTTTTCAATGACAATGTTTGCAAGCCTTGTTCGCATTTGAGGCACTTGATTGACTTTGATCAAAGGCCTAGCCAGTATTGATCTGAGACTCTGCCCAAATCGGAACAAAACACAATAAAAAATCGGTCATGGACCCGGGTGGTCGTGGGCCCGCGTATTGACAGTTCCATCTTGATAGCTTTTTGGGGGTGTGACGGTTTGCCTATTTTTCCCCGGAGTAGAATTTCTACAGCCCTCTTATGTTGTGAACAATTGAGGATGTGATGCATTTGTCTGCTGTGAGAAACTATATGCAAGTCACATACAAAAGAAAACTGTCGATTATCATATTATCGTTATTTACAAATCCATTGTTATTGAATCACGTCTCTTTTTATAGCACATTCTTCCAGTGTTATAATCTTGTCGTATTAATAAGAATGACATCACTTGTTACAGTTTTAAACAAGTTCATTATCTAGCAAAAAAAAATGTATTATCAGTTCGAATGCAAACGATGACTTTCCCTCAATTCAATTTTTCGTTTTGGAAATAAATAAAAACTGGAAAGTCACGTGATGAATTTAGAAATGGAGTATTTTTTGTTTATCGGTATGCTCATATATGTTGAAGTCTTTGATAACGTACATGTACTAGAGTTTCAGGTGACACACTGAAATGTTGGGCCCTTATCTCAACATATCTCACATTGTGTCATTCTTATTTACTGGGAATGCTGAGTGTATTGCTTTTATAGCCAAGAAGTAGGATCAAGCACAGCTCAAAACGGTGTCAATTGGTAGAAAATTCTCAATATACTGATCAATTATTTGTATAGACAGAAGCTGTACCAGGATTTGTCTTTATAGTCTTGTATGATATTATCATTTTCTTTAACATTAATATCTGTTTATAATTATCTACCCACTATTTATGCGACAGAGCTTTGAACCTTAGCAATCTCAATCATTTTTTTTTTTATTAAGCCACAACGTGATGAAGTTGAGGTATTTCAAGGCGTTATACAGAGGTCCTTGATGTCCGTTTTTGGTAGACAAAGATATACATTTAGTGATATCTCATTTCAAATTCGGCCCATTGAGTGTATGCATCTATAGACATCACATCGCGGAATCAACGACCTTTCGGTCTAATCGCCCTTTGCTGATTCACTGACATAAATTGCGTCGGTATTAATTTTTACGCCGCTGCGTGGCTTTGGTTCTAATTTGAATGATGGGCCCCTTTCAGTGTCGATAGGCACTCACAAGAGCTCACATTCAATTATCTCATCATTATATTTTCACTGAGCTATGAGCCAAGTGTTGGCAAATACACATGGAAGTTTATACATGTGTATAAATAAGCTTTGCTCATGGAAGATTGACAAAGAAGTTAAAATTGTTGTAAGGCCGCACTGTTTAACCCATTAATAAAAGTAAAGATGTAATTGTCCGTTAAAGAAATGCGCCTACCAATTAGCAAACCGTGTATAGGCATAATTAATACTTTCCATTCCATATGTACCATTTTCAAGGTTTTAACATGGTTATAGTATTGAATAATAATCATAACCATTCTCTTTGTTTTATTTTTCAGTACTACACAACTTACAAGTGAGATTTTGTGACAGAAATGACATTTATACCTACTGTGGTAAGAAGTTTTCATTTTTATCAAATATCGATCATATCGGAGATTTTGATTTGATAGATAAGAAACGACATGATCAAAACGCATATTAAGTCTCATTTGGTGTTTTCATGTACTTACATAACCCGACAAATTTTAAGAATGTAATTATGATAACAAAACATAAATACTTGTTTCTAAACGATATACATGTACAGCTGTATATTGTATTCCCCGACTTATGATATGATTAGCCCATTATCATATACTAGTACTACCAAAAAAATCAAATGCAGCAGCAATCACAACCCGAAGTAGTCAACCCCGCCCGTCCCCTGTTCTTAAGAAGAAAAAAAACAATTTAGTTTTCAACACATCTCAGGTCACCACGCCCAGCCCTACAGGCCTTATTTAGTAGGCTTGATTTGTTGAAAAACACCCATCAATACCAATACACCTTACCAATACACACCAGTTACAAAATGTTGTACATGCGCGATTAGCATTGCTGCATATGAAATTGTTGGTGCCAGGCCCGAGCCACCGTAAAAGGGAGTGTTCAATACTTCACCGGTTTATCTGAATAAATTTGAATAAACATGAAATTAATAATTAAACATTTTACACAATGATGAACGTTTCGTAATTAGACAAACAGACTGCTCGGGCGGAATCCATGTGGCTCTTTAATCCTCCAACGACCAAATATTCTCTTCCGATTATTCAAACCTTCTTAACCTGATTCATACCTCCGAATACATAGGTGCGGATCCCAAATGTCTTGTTATTCTGATGCCCAAATTTCTCTCATTTTTAGGCATTGTCCTGGTAGCAATCAACCCGTACGAATACCTACCCATCTACGATACGGACATCATTGAGGCATACCATGGCCAGGACCAAGGAACCATGGACCCGCATATCTTCGCAGTCGCCGAAGAAGGGTTTAAGCGTCTCTCGGGGTATGTAGCGAGTACAATTTATATTCCTGGGCTCAAAATTTGAATATTGTAATAAACGTATGTCGGTAATAATAACTACATATTGATGGGATATATGATGGGGGGTCATTATAGAACGTTTTCATTATATTGATAAGAAGAGGACAGTCAACGTCCATTAGGTTAGTAAAATCCATCATGCAGTAGAATCATTATGTTGTCGATTTCGGTCACTCAAAAATATTTCCATTGTGGTTTTATATATTTCATTATTTAAAATCACATAAATTCATTTACAGCTTTGACGAGAACCAGTCGATCATCGTGTCGGGCGAGTCGGGCGCCGGTAAAACGGTGTCTGCCAAATACGTCATGCGCTACTTCGCCACCCTGTGTGGTAACGACGCCGAGACGCAGATCGAGAAGAAAGTGTTGGCGTCCAATCCAATTATGGAGGTGGGTTTGTCAAAATCTGAATGCTTAATATTTAATTGGTTCAAACCCGTAAAATCCACAATCTTTAAGTCGTAGCCTTAGCCTTAATTATAATGTAAAATGCCGGAAAAAGGCGTATGTTTAAGGTTAAGCGGAGAGTGTGGGTCCTGGATACAGGGTAGTCCTTGAACAAGCACTAAGTTTTCCTATAAACATTTTAGATTTCGACATATATTTACCGGTATACCGGCCATGATTGCATTTATGAAGCAATGGTGTCGCAACGAAGGCAAAACATATATGATATGTAAACATTAATTTTAAAAAAACATAACAGTGAAAAATATACACAATCATATGTATTTTTCGTCTATTACAGGCGATAGGAAACGCAAAAACAACGCGAAACGACAACAGTTCACGTTTTGGCAAATACATCGAGATCTGGTTTAATAAAACTAACAATATTGTGGGCGCAAACATGAGAACCTACTTGCTTGAGAAATCAAGGTAAGTAATAAGTTCCGCTCAACAATTTGTATTTCTTTCTTGATGTTGAAGAATTTATGTGAAACTAGCTCTGCTAGAGAAATAGCCTTGCATAGGATATTTTTCGGTTTTTATCTGTATGATGTGCAGTTTTAGCAGTCAGTAAAATAAATTTTATAATATGGCATGGAAAAACAATGTATATGTCCTTGAAAATGTGGTAAATGGCATACACTATACACATACCATCACAAAATGCTGGTTTGTTTGCTCAGAAGAGAGTAATACATCTGAATTGCATCAGGACTGTTTTGGAATGACCTATTTATCGTTGTTGTCTCACTCAATATAAACAGCAATTATGACATCGATATGTGTTTACTTTGGCAATTTTTGATAAATGAAAACACATGTTTTTGATGGTTGTATAATACATGTTGCAATAGCTTAAACATCGTTTGATAGTGTAACTTTGCCTTACGGTATATGATTTGCAACAAAATACTAGCGACGATTCACTAGATTTTTATTATGTTGATAACGTTTAGCCTACAGGAGTAAATAACAAACTCTTATTTTGCGTACTAATGTTTAACCTATCTGCCTGCGGGAGTATATAACCCTATTTTACCCACAAATGTTACATGATATTTATTCTCCTTGCTTTTCAGGGTAGTGTTTCAAGCTACAGAGGAGAGAAATTATCACATTTTCTACCAACTATGCGCCTGCGCCGATCAACCTGAGCTTGAATTCCTTAAACTTAGTGAGTGGATGCGCTAATCCTGATTGTAACGTTTTATTATCATTCTTTACATGAATCGTATACATTCCACGAGAGGGAATTTCTGCAAGGGTTATAAGAAATAATGATTGACCCAAATGCAATTATTTCAATAATATGTACTGTGCTGGGTGTTTTGTAGCGCAATGTATAATACCTGTCTGATATTAAAAACAAAGGAATATGCCTATTCTGTCTGGAATATGTATACGTCTAGTGTATTAGATATTTCGTTGTAACACCTGAAATTTGTTTTCCGAAAATCGCATGCAAATCTCGTATTCTTGTATGCACTTTTGTTGTGAAACACAATTTTCTTGCAATATAATTTTGTTTTGTTATATTAACACTTTAAGCTTATAGATGAAAAGAAGAGATTATTGCATCTTAGTAAATATTGTTTTCTACTTTTGTTGTAAAATCTTAATATTTTCATTCCATTCCAAAATTGAAAACTAGTATTCTTGTAGGCACTTTTGTTGTGATCGACTTTTAACTAAGTGACACATGATAATGTTTTGGTTTTATTGAGAGAAAACTTAAATGTATATAGGCCTATGTAAAGTAAAATTTTCTTATTTTTTGTCCTTTTATCGGTCACCAAGAATATGAGTGATGTAAGATTTTATTTAAAATTATTTTCAATGTTTATTTCAGAAGCAGGTAAACACACACAATCAGAGTGACTTAGCCATACATTTATTTACTTATTTCACTGACGCCGCTTCTGTGTGCATGCACTGCGCTTAATTATTGCTTTATACAGGCTAGAAATTAACATTTATTTTCCATATTATCTAATACTTAATTTCATGTACAGGTGCATAACTGAAATGCATCGATAGCAATATATACAAACATAATTTACTTGGAAGAGTAGACAGATTCAAAAGTATATAGGAAATTATTCATGTGAGGTTACTTTAAACAATACATAAACAGTACTTAACTTAGTAAGGTCTTATAAGGTCGTTTTAACGGGTAACGTGTAAGCCCAATTGGTCAGTAAGCTAGAGATAGTGGTTCGAACCCATGGACAGTGTCTCACTGGTCATTATCCTAAAATGTGAAAAAGCAGTGGATTTTCATCGTGTCACTAAAATGACATTGCATTAGTATTTTTTAAGCATACTTCAAAAGCATAAATCAGACGGAATCATTTACTCAGTTGCATTTATATAAGCTTTGAGTAATCATATCGTGTCATAAAAAAACTGCATAATTTCATTTTTATTTCAACCTTACATTGAAAGCTTGAACCACAAAGTCACTTTTACTCTTTTCCATTAATCTAAGCTTTGGGTGCTGTGATATATTTTTGCTTATCATTTGAATAACACATGCTATATATTTAAAATAATTTCAAATTATGTGTGGCACTGTTTTATGCTAGGTGATGGATCAGCTGGTAAGGCGTAAACAATAAACATGCACAATATATCCTAATAAATATATGCAAGATATGGGTTCGGGTTAAATGTTCTGTATTGCCAAAGACAAATTATATATTTAATAGTATACCATTTAGTGAAAACAGTAACGCGCATTTGTTCCAGTATGTATACTTTTCACATGGACAACAAAGGCCGGTATCACATGGATTTACTGTAGAAACCATTTGTATAATCTACCGAATTTATATTCACTTTTAATAATAAGTCACACTGCACTTACATGAATTTTATACCATAATGCACGGACACTTTTTCACGACCCATGCCCTTCCCTGTTTTTTTTTCGTGTCAACCAATTTTTAAAACGTATCAAATATACAATGTATCATGTATGCATTTAATCTTTTGAAATACAAAAATCGCAATGGACATTTTTTTTGGTTATTGAAATTAATTACATTTGAAGCAGTTGATGCTAGTAGGTGTAAGATATTTCTGTTGTCGTGCTTTGTACACAGAAATCGGGGAAATGAACTGTGTTATTCATGTATTATCTATTTATAGACTATGAAAAGTAACTGAGAGAGATAAGTTCCTTTGTTACAAAAATATTTGAACTATGAATGAGGGTGCTTGATAAAATCTATAAACCACCGAAATATTAAATATAGATGTTTTTTTTTTATGAATGATAGTTTTAAATTGATGATGATGTTGAACAAAAACCTTAATAATAATTATCATTATGATATTGAAGTTTTGATAAAAAAAAAAGAGATTTTAAAAGGGCTTGTTAATAAAAACAATGTCAAAACAAACTATTAAATTAACTCGATATACACACGGCAAGCAACCTACTTCTTCGAAACATATTATTTTCAAATTATTTAAATATTTCTTATGCCGTTTATATGGTTTTATTATTCTCCACAATATGTAATATATGGAACTTTGTTTTGCTATTGTGTGTAAAGATTCAGGTTATTTAATGCCTATCGTATTTCAGTAGCTGGTAATGATGTGCATGATGCGGGCTTAACGTTAACATAGATTCAATTGCACAACTAACTATGACAAAGTCACCTACACATCGATTTAAAAACAAAACGCCTTAAACAAAAAGATCGAAATAAGAGAAAAAAATCGAAATTGCTCTTTTCAGATATTATTATAGTGTTACAGTAAATGAAATAACATACAAGTATAACAGCCTAATAAACTAAATTAGCCGCTTTCTTTTGCCAATTCACAGGTTCGCCCGACATCTACTACTACTTGAACCAGGGCGAGGCCCCCTATATAGACGAGGTCGATGACAGCGAGGAGTTTGTGCAGACGCGCCAGGCCCTCTCGCTGCTCGGTAAGCGCCCCCTTTCGGTCGAAGTGAAGGCTAATACTCGATAGAATAAGCAAAGGGGAAGGGACATATCCCCCTCCTTGGTGAGCTCTTCGCTCTCAATGCAGTACATGTTTATGTGTTAAATCATAAAATGTGCTGAAAATGACATTACAGCTGCTTTAACGAAGAATTTGTTATCTTTACATTATAAAGTGTATAGTTATGATAAATAACGACCTCTTTATCTTCTAGTCCATATTTTTATAAGCGAATAGCATTTACTGACCTTACAAATTATTTTAAAATGTGTTTCTTTAAGGTATAAATGAAAAGCGACAGCTAGACCTTTTCCGCGTCCTGTCGGGTATCCTTCACATGGGCAACGTTATGTTCGAAGAAGGAGACAACGAATCATGCAGAGTGCCTGTAAGTACATAACATTTGTTCACTTCCGTAGCAAGCAAAATAAAATAACGCTTTATATTATGGTATAAATTCATGTCATGTAAGGCAAAAAGTTTGGCTAGAAGTACTCGCCTAACGTTGACAAGTTAGTCGCGCGGCCCGACAGTTAGTCGCAAACGCGACCGTGCAACCGTTAATGTAAAGCGCTGATGTAAAATATTTAGACCCTGTACTATAGAGATTCTAAAAATGTTGGTCCTTCTAGAAATAAGAAGTTTAAACCCCGCTTCTAATAGACGTTATAAATGCAGGAACTCGAAATTCCAACTCAAATTTCCCATCAAAAGAAAGTTTTCAAAATATGAAATTCGGTATATAGCCATTGTATATCTCAATTATAAAATTATGATTTGATTTATTTTCTAGAAACGAGACAAGCACCTTCCGATCATGGCCGAGCTGCTGGGCATCGACGAGGTCCAGATCGGCATGTGGCTGTGCAACAAGAAGGTCATCACGGCCACCGAGGTCATCACCAAGCCACTCACCGTCACCGCCGTAAGGGGCTTTGAGTTTATATTAGAAATGACGAACAGTGAAATTTATAGACGATTTATGTTTTTCTTCTTGGAACTGAAATCCTATGCTATAGCCATTGGTAGACTTCTCTTTTTGGTTGTTATTGAAATGAGTACCTGATTGATATCATTGTATGAAATATCTTTGGGCTTCACTATTAACGCCACTAGGCTTGATTTCGAGTTTGAACCCTCATTAAAATGTTATATAGTTTTGATGTTTTGTCTCGTGTTGCCTCGACGTTAGTTGACTGCAATGTCGTTTAAATGTCGAAATGAGAATCTGATAAGATTTAGTTATTGACTCGTGTATATTGATAATCAGTTAAAGATTCATTAATAGCATCAAGCTTTCGTGTCTGAATCTCACATTAAAAATGGCAAAACACCATATGATATCATTGACATTAGCGGCTTGAATGATGGAACTGACATTTTATACCCTGTATGTTTAAGATATACATTTTCCTTTCTTTTGTTCCAGGCATTATTTGCACGCGATGCGTTTTCTAAACACATTTACGCCAAACTATTCGATTGGATTGTGCGCCAACTCAACAAAACTCTAGTCAGCACCGAAGCACAGAAGAAGTTTATCGGTGTCCTTGATATTTATGGGTAAGTGATACCAATCTTGGTGGAGTAGCATTATTCCTAGTTTCAAAATTCTAATATTAGTTTAATTTTTAAGTGCAAAATCTATAAGAGTTATATATTTTGAGATACTTTACAAACCTGTTTTAACGTTACAGATCAGGTCGGGAGTTTATTTATTGTCTTCACGGAAGATTCACTTTGGCCGAGTGTTTCCAAACTAAATGCAAACTGATTTTCAGTGACAAGATAGCAATGTCTTATCATTTCATTTCAGGTTCGAGACGTTTGAAATTAACAGTTTTGAACAGTTCTGTATCAACTACGCGAACGAAAAGCTTCAGCAACAGTTCTGCTTGGTAAGAACAATTTGTCAATTGAACACTTTATACCAATCATATTTGAATTTATTTCAAAATGAAATTTTATTGGTAAGATTTATATTAGTTCATGAGTTCTTGTTATCATGTGAAAATCATCATGCATGTATATCAAAACTTGATTTTTAAATTAAAACGCGCATTTAATTGTGTTTTCTAGCACGTGTTCAAACTGGAGCAAGAGGAGTACGTGAAGGAACAGATCGAGTGGAGCTTCATCGACTTTTACGACAACCAGCCCTGCATCGACCTCATTGAGGGCAAACTGGGCATCCTTGACCTTCTCGACGAAGAGTGCAAGGTAATTGCAGCCAATGAGTCATTAAGCGTTTCTGCCATTTGCTATTCACTCGACCTTGTACTTAGATTCTGAAATTGTTTGCCGTGTCTGTCAATCATATCCAGTGTATGTTCATAAGTTAAGATCTCATACAATATTGAATAGCTAGGAATTTATAACAAAATGATATAAAAACCATCCTGATGTAAATGTTTTAATGTAAATAGTAAGAGGACCCTTTGAAATATAGAACAATATTATTAGGTACGTCCGCTTCTCAAAAACACTATTGAAATAAAATGCAATTAGCATTGTACTGGTATAGACCAACACGTTCCTTCTATGTCTCCATTTACTATACACCATCTATATCTTCGACATAGTACACCAAAGTCATCAAATATCCCAACCTATCTTTCAGCTCCCTCGTGGCTCCGACGCCAACTGGTGCGGCAAGCTGTACTCGAAACATTCAAAGCATGGCCACTTTGAGAAGCCGCGCATGAGCAACACGTCGTTCATCATCAACCACTTTGCGGACAACGTCGAGTACACGATGGACGGCTTTTTGGAGAAGAACAGGGACACGGTGCTCGAGGAGCAAATCAACATCATCAAAGCTAGTCAGGTACTAGGGTTTACGATGTGTCGATTGAGAAAATCTGGAAACCAAGGCACGTAACGCTTGTTTAATTGCCGGTTTTCGAGGTCATGTGGGACATTGATATGTTATCATGCACTCAAACAATAGGCTAGGGTAACTAAATGTCATGCACAATAAAAAAAGTTTCGTGATTTTATGTTACACTTTACTATATATTTGATTTACAGTACGAGTTCATAGCAGACCTGGTGACGGACGCCATTGCCGAGGCGCCTGCCAGCAAATCAAAAGCGCCGCCCAAGCGAGGAGGCGTTCTCCGTCCCGCCAAGGAGGCGCCCAAATCCAGCAAAGGCAGCCAGAACAGAAAAACTGTCGGGTCACAGGTGAGTTCAATGTTTTAGGTTAAGGAAATAATTTGACTCCCTTCTTTAAAAAAAAATCCCATGTTAAAAAAAAACACAATAAGATAACACTTAATTTTGCGATTGCTGGTATGTTATAAAGGTGTTGCCCACGGCATTAGTTGCATTCATTTGTTTTGTGTATACAATGTACCTGTAGTTAGACACTCTAATTCCCCAAACATTTCTTCTCCTCTTTGTAGTTCCGCGATTCCCTAAATAGTCTCATGGACACCTTGTTTTCTACGAACCCTCATTACATCCGCTGTATCAAGCCAAACGACGAAAAGATGCCTTTCACGTAAGTCATATTCAAAATTGTATCAATAGCTTAAAGCTCTTATAACCTACGTATAATAATTCTAAATCATAAGCCATTGCATTTTAGGAGTAATTTTTTTTTCTTTTAACCTCATATTATAGCAATATGAATTATGCCTAAAGTGCTTTGTTAGACC
>LQRL01096142.1:0-11537 GCA_001703475.1 Hydroides elegans | reverse complement strand
TCGACATTGAATATTGGCTTTTCATGTACAGAATATTAAACTCATAGTTTGCAAATAAAATCAAAGTTTTAAACCATCATATTGTGTATGATAAATCGCTTGAGTTAGATGATTAAACCTCTTAAAACAATTATATCGGTTATGTTCTTTTTAATTTTATGTTATTCAAATTACTAATCAATGCCAATATCCCCGTTGAAAATCAGACCTTTTAATTGTTTTCCAAGAAAACACGTGATTTCTAAAAACTGTTCAAGCCAGGGTTCTTGATTTTAACAGTTTCGTTACGGTCGACTACATTTCTCTATAGGGATTGATAACCAAACACGTCTGTTTATATTTGATGAAAATTTTGGCCGGGGGTGTTACATCGTTCTAGCAACAACCGACAAGGACTTGCCGGTATCCCATGTTTACTGTTTTCATCATGACACACGTGATTGTTGCTTTACATTAGTTTGAGAACTCAAATAGACCAAATTTACTAGACCAAACAATGGCCGTTACATGAAAATAACACACTGCAGACAGTGATGTCAGTGTGTTATTAGTTATATCACCATTGTTTGTCACTATATAAAACGCACCAGCCATGCGATATGTTCAGGTAGAAAACAAAGTTCGCCCAGATTGTTGCCCTACGAATCATTCATATTGTTGTGATAGGTTTTTTTGATAAATTTCAGCTGACGATGTAGATACAGTAACACTCCGCTGACTGATTAACACTTTTATTTCCGATTCCTGTTTATTAACTATACGTTTATTTGTAACTTATGGATATGTTATGACTAAGAATAGGGATTTTATTGTCAATCTAATAATCAACAGGATCAACAAATGTCGGGTATATATGCTCGTATGTGTTTTGATAAAACATGAGCTTATGTGGTCATAATTCAAAAAATGGCATGCAGTAGATTTTTATGAGATGGACACATCTGGTTTATTCAATAAGCTTGATTATCAACTTATTGTAGTGAATGCTTGATATTTGCATTTTCATGCGGAGGGCATATTGGAAAAATCCCGCATAGGATAGGTTTGATAATTACTTCATTATGATAAAGACATATATTGGGATTTCCTTGCATGACATATACCTCCTCCTTAAGGAGACCAAAACTCGTGATTTTGGAAAATCAAGTGAATCAATCGACACTTGTAGTACACAACACACAACAACGTTATACCAGATTTTCAGTATGCATAATGTTAAAACTCCTTTTAATACGCATTAAAATCTATATCGTCATAACGAAACTTAAAAAGATTTATGCAACTGATGTTGTATAACACAATGCTCTTAATGAGTTAATTCAGATGAGAATCGAAAAATAAACATATACTGACGAGCAAAAGAATAGTATATTTTGAAAACGGTTACAGCTACGCAGACAAACATGAATTCACACTAACCAGCATCAGAATACCAAAGTTTCCAAACCGTAATGACTTTTTATCTTGAGTAAATCGCATAAAAAGTACTCACGTACTCAATAACGAGTGTGTCCACCCCGTGCCCTGGACAAAGCAGCGACTCTTCTTGGCATAGAGGTAATCAGTCGATTGATTCGATACTGGGGAATATTGTTCCACTCATCAATGAGCATCTGGCGCCGCTGGCGTAAATTCTGGGGTCCTGGTTGTCTGGATCGCACCTTCCGATCCAGATGATCCCACATGTGCTCTATCGGATTCATGTCTGGGCTGTAGGTTGGCCAGGGAAGAGTAACAGTGTTGTTGATCTGCATATGACCTGTACCTGTGGTACGCCTGGCTGCATGTGGACGTGCGTTATCATGCATAAATACGCTATTTGGATTGTTCCGGAAGTAGGGTAGAACGTGTGGTGTCACGACATCATCGATGTATCGCTGTGATGCCAAATTACCCTAGATTACAACCATTTAAGAGCGCCAACCAAATTTAATGGCCCCCAAAAAAATAATGGATCCGCCTCCAAACCGATCAACTTCACGAACGTTGTTACGTTGAAATCGTTGGTTTCGTCGCCGATACAGCCTTTGTCCGCCGTCAGCTTGAAAAGACTATACCGAGACTCGTCGCTGAACACCACACGCCTCCAGTTCTGTAAATCCCATTGTGCTTGGCCATGGTTAGCGGCCCATCGTGCCTGATTGCGCATCCTTTGCTCAGTCAAGACAGGTCCGACGTAAGGTCGGTACGCACGAATTTGTCTTGCGGATAGACGTCTGCAGACCGTAACCCGACTTATTCTTTGATTATTGCGCCCTGGTGTCTCTCTCGCTGTTTGTCTTGCTGTCCTGAACGGATTTCGAACGTGCTCGCGGACAATCGCTCAATCCTGGCGCGCTGACGTCACGCGTGGTCTGCCGCTTCGTGGGCGATCGGCCGTTGTTCCTGTGGCTTGATGGCGCTCTCGAAGATTATAAACCGTCGCCCGACTACACCCGAACCGCCGAGCAACGCGTATTGCTGATATGCCACATTCCAGCATACCCATGGCTCGTTCCCTTTCTTCTTTGGAGAGGCGTGGCGTGTTTCGTGTACGTTTTTCGCCTAAAAGTTGAATTAGCCACTTAACGCGTTTTCCTTTCCGAAAAGTTTCAGGGCACAAAGAATGTTGTGTCATTAATTCTTGACCAAGTACCGTGTGGAATAGGGTATTGGTCGAATCGCGGTACTGTTTGATAACGAAACATTGCACGGTTGAACATGCCAAGTTGTGTTGAAGTGACCACACATGTTTTGTGTAGAATTAGATAATTATTTGTTCCTTTGCTATAAAGTTATTTTTTAAAAACATTGTCAAGTTTCTTTTGCTCGTCAGTATACAATAATATAAATATCATGATATAACAGCTCATTTCTTTTCGGTGATGGTGGCTTCTGAAAATGTTTTTTTTTGGCATGTCTGGTCTCCTACTTAGTTCAGGAAACAGACAAATCGAGTCATTTTCACTTTATTTATTTCTGTTTCTTATATAGCGCCTACAACTAAGCGCTTTACAATATGAATTTTTGTTTGCTTTACAATATAAAATTTTAAACATATTTAAACATATTTGAATGTCACTTGTTTCAAGTAGGAGGAGGAAGTTGTTGAAGAGGCCGAGTCTCTTCCTTTTGTGTTTGATTTGGGTGTAAATATATGTGGTAGAGCGTTGGAAGCCTTATTGTGCCAGCTATCATCCAGTGGCGAACCATCCACCGTTTCATTACTCTCAGAGGAAATTGGTCTGAAACACTCAAACTAAACAAATATTTTGCATATTTTTTACGCATTGACATTGCTATACAAACAATATATATTTACTAAATGATTACATTTAGAAAACATTATACATATACATTACGCAACTCTACACTTGAATTATGAAAATGACAAATTGAGATTGTGTTTATAAATTATAGCATCTAATTCACACGATCAAACTTTTCTTGATAACATTATTTTTTTTATTAACTTTCACTTTACTACTTTACTCAATTTCAGATACATTATAAATTCGATCAAGAATGTTTCAAGACATTTTCGTAATAATTTAACTGATAAATATATATATATATATTTTCATTAGTTTTTAAAGACTGTTGCTTCAGTTATTTTTATATTATCAGTAACTCTTGAATTCATTTTTTGGCTAGACCAGATAATGCGTTAGACATTAATAACAGAGGGGCGGTTGGACTTAAACCCAGATCATTTGCATTGCACCCGTTGTGCTTAAAGATGATCCTAGCCACATAATACCCCTTATCGATTTTGCATGTGTTTGGAAGTTTCCAGCGATTAAACTGATGTTGGTTGGTAGGGAGTATTTGTTAGATGACGTAATTATATCCCTGATTGGCCACATTAATTTAATTCAGTTTTGAAAATAGTTACATTTTACTCGCAGATATAAACCAAGAATAACCCTCCCAAGCACAGCTCCAATATATGTTCTTTCCCTTTGCCGGAGGAGAACGCGTAATCCATGAAAGGATGGCTGATAAATGCAAACCTAAGAAATTAAATCACAAATCAATACTTTAAAATCCAACACAATAGAGTCAAGATTTTTTCTAAATGGTTGAATAAACCTTCTGGCTTTAATTTTACCTGAATAATATCAATGGAAGATGACATCACATTGTCTGAGAACCCAGTCTCATAAAATAAGATACAATCAGTCGATTAACTTTTCTGTATCAACATACTGATTTTCATTCAAAGATATGTTTATGAGAGTTGTAAAAGTGTTATGGAATAAATTAGACGAGCAGCTTAGATCAGCGGTTTCAATATATCTGTTCAAAAGGGCTAAAACATAAGTTCATCTAAGAGTATTAAACGTTTCAACAGTGTGTTACTATAAATAGTATTATATTATACAATAATGTAAAATATGTAATGCATAAATTGCTTTCAATGTTGAAAATGAACTAGTGTTTTGGTATTTAAGGTAGTTGTCCGCTCCCTTTTATTCTCCAAACAATTGTTGTTATATGTTTAAATACATAACTGTAAATTTACTTTGGAATTGACATACATCCTTATCTTATCATATCTTATGTATGACATTTGCATAAATAACAATATAAAATCGGGCTTACCCCGGTAAGGTCACGATTTGTCAGCTATGACAATAATAAGTTACATAGTGAAAATAAAGGACATATGATTAATATTGTGATCGCTATGAAATCTCTATTCAAACATTTTAATGCGCATGATTAGCAATGTCAACGGGATTACTTATAATGGGGAAACCTGTTAATTAAAAAATGCTTCTAGATCCATTTTTACGACAAAATCCTCCAGCTCTGCGCCACTCACACCAAGATTCCTCAAAGCAAACGCTGGTGGTTGAAATGTACTCCATAGCATAGAGCGCCTCTGATTGGAGAGCAGAACACCAACATACATTTGGCGATAACATACGCGACCCCTATCCCTTACCAATGCTCAATCGAATGATCTTTTTTAAATGAAGGCGAATCACATCATGTTTTGCTACATTGCAAAAGCCGGTAGTACTTTGTATAAACGTATTCAAATAGACCAGTCTGAGCTAAGGCCACGTTTTGAAACGAAAGCGTCATGAATCAGGTGGGTGCAGTGCACGAGCCTGATACCAGAAGAAGTTCGGATTACGTATTGTGTGAGCACTGCGTTCGGGAGTGAAAACGAACGGTCTTAAATGAGTCACAGATATAACCTCTCATGAATTCGTCACCTATTTTTCCAAACATCCTGAAATGGCTAGCGATATCCATTCAAATAAATCTGTCGACTGGTGTCGGATGAATGTAATGGATTATGATTATTTCACGAAACTCGAAACTGTAGACACAGATGAATCAATATTCATAGAAAATAAATTATAGAAGAAACAATATTTTATGATTACTATCTTAACTATGTGTGTTCAAACTTTGAAGATGGATGGACTAAGAACAATTTCACCAAACTCATGAAACCATACAATGGTTAAGATAAAAAAATATATTGAATGAAGAGCTATTATCAAATAGACATGGATCTAAAGTTGTAAACAATCTGCAATATTGTGATGATTATAGATATGTCCTGGTATTTGGAAATTCATCATTTAAAATATTCAATTCGATCTAAGCAATTTTTAGCAGCTGCAGTAAATTACTTATTGATTTTCCTTTTCACAAATGCCCCTTCATCTCTATAAAACTTTCTCGATACAGCTTGAGTTATGATGATGTAACTTTTATGTGTGATTCGGTCGTAAAACTGCAATAAACGCAACTGCGTTGCTGAGTAATAATGGAATGAACTCATCTAGCATTAAGCTCACGATAAACATACAAAACGTTATTAAAATATGAAAAATATCATTTATTTAGAAACATCAATTTAAATTATAGAATTTCCATGTAGTAAGGCACTTCCAATATTTGGATTAAATGTATATGGTTGTGGTGATAATATAAAATCTTAATTTGATGGTAAAATCTTACGATATAAATGAATATATATACTAATTTATACTATCTTACCGTGAATGATATATGAGTAATATAAACAGATTAAACGGTGTAATGAAATAAACTCTAGTTCAACTTAATTTCATGTGAATGTTTTCTGTTGTCATAAAAAATAATGATTAAAGTAATAAGTGATTGATGTTGTAACCGAAAAACGTTAAACGTAAATTAACATTTCATAAAAGCATTTAGCCCTAGAGAAGAGTATTTCAAATTAACAATAGTGCATGCGTTCGAGCACATGTTTTCTTCGCTAATGTATTCAGTAGGAGCAGCCATGTTAGTGTCACCTTTTGGTCATTTATATTGGGAACATATCATTTAGGGAAGTATAAATTATGATAATTGTATTACATTATAATTAAGCTTAAAAAATATATAAGGCGCGCTCCGGCCGTCAACGGGCAGATACTCATTAGCTTCTCGAATTGAACAACTTTGGGACTTGGAAATTGTAACCGATTAAATTATAACTTGTTTAAACATTTTGAACTTTAATAAATGATTTCGGCCTCAAACTGCCAGCGAGCGTTTTGGAGTTAGAAACCCCAACCAAACCTGAAGCGCACAAGATACTTTCACGCTCTCAGAATAGATACACAATGTACATAGTAAATGCTGTTGAAACATTTTCGTCAATCAATATTCTATTTTATTGGAATTATAAAAAATGCATTTAATATTGTAGAAATCATCTTACAGGGATAAAAGTGAAATATTTTAAAAATAAATGTTTGTGAACACAATTTAAAATAACTTTTAAGATAACTAACAAATATGACTCAAACTAATTGTGAAATAATCTAAAACTACATATCAAAATTTAGAATAAATTTTGATGCGTCACACAGACCAAAAACATTTTCTGATCGAGATCTGCTCGAGATCTGTGGCTCAACAAAAGACTATCGTCATTTAGCCTGACGTCACATATTGACATGTATTTTCAAATCATGACATTTTATCGGAACCAGCTTACTCCACTGCTCAAGGGACAGGTGATTTCCTAAGAATTGTTAGGAAACAAGTAAACAATATTCATACTTAACTGGAATATATTGTTTGGTGGGTTTGTGTTCTGGACAAAATGCTAGAACAACATGATTGGAAGGGACAACATGGTTCGAAAAATTCTTAGAAAAGAAGTAGACAATGTTTATTCTGAACTGGAATATGCTGTTTGATGGGCTGGTGGCTGGAAAATAATGCTTGAACAACACGAGTGGAAGGAACAACATGGTTCGAAGAATTGTTAGAAAAGAAGTAGACAATGTTTATACTCAACTGGGATATGCTGTTTGATGGGTTGGTGTCTGGAAAATAATGCTTGAACAAAAACTTGTTTGCTAAAGGTTCATGTTAAAATATTTGATTTGATTTTTAAAGTTGTTAAGCTATTTCAACGACGATGTTTTGTTACTTATAATTATCAATCATATGCTGAACGAGGCTAAGTTGGAGAATATTCATTGCCTATTTCCTAATATCCAGCGACCACTAACCGAACATTTCGTCCAGTTTTGAAATAAGTTGAGTACTCTTCCATGGATTCACGCGTAACTACACATAAACTGCGGTTACTGAAATTGTTCCATTGTATCTATTGTTGACGTCACAGTCGCGTTTTTTAACGGCGATTGTCATTCTTTTAAATAGAGCCGAACGCGCTTTGCAAACAGTAAAGGTAGTAAAAATTGGGCAATGAAAATTCTCCAACTTAGCCTCGTTCAGTATAATAATAAACTCGTTGGGATAATCAAGAGAACAGGTTATTGTACTAATGCTTCAAAACAGGTTTGCGTCATTTTTAGCTTTTAAATAATGCTAATTGAAAGTTGAATAATAACGTAAATAGATATTTAAACGTTATCTAAAATGCTTTTAGAATTGTCGCATTTTAAAATTTGAAGACGCATATATAAAGCTGTTAACAAGAAGTCGACGCTTATTCGATGCACCCTTGCTTTGCCTCGTTAAACTTTATAATTATCAATCATAATAGAATAAAGTCGCCCAGGGCAACTGGATCAGAACACATATTATATTTAAATCAATAAGCTTGACCAGGCACACTTTCACCTTAGTATCACATATCACTTATCGTTATCATTAACTTTTTTCCCGAGCTTACAAATTGGTGATCCCTAAAATGCATACATTCACATTTTTCAGCAACGCCCATGGTCGACATAGACATGTCATTCTTTTTATTTACATTAATTCAATAGGAAATCAGATACAATCAGTCTAATGACTTTTCTGTATCGATTTTGTAATAAATATATATTTTTTTAAGTATAGCCTTATATCCAAATGAACTTCAAGTGTGATATTGGAAGCTCTTCTGCAAATAATTTAACTTTGTTATGTGTGTGTTTCATCATGGCATTTAATGACAATTTAATAATTTTCGTTGTTTATTGCATTAATGTACATATACATATTGTGTTGAACTTGATAACACAATATGTTTGCTTATAAATTGAACAACAATGTTTAACGTCTATGATCTAACGTTTCTTTAATTGCGTTAGTTAAAATGATTTTCTTAATATCCATTTTTCAAATAATTAATTTTTAGATGACACAGGCACTATTTTGAGGACACCACAGACGACGAGTACACCAGTCATTTCCATACCATCCATACCCTTACAAAAGGTTTATCAACTATACTACTTGCCCTCAATGGGAAAGCCCTTATCTATATTCCGTAGCAGAGCATTATTTGGAAATTCAATTAGACATTCTCTCTGCCGTCATCGACAATTTCGATTTTCTGAAATCCTCCAAGTATATGTTGGACCATATATGCCATAATCAGGTGGAACTTGTGCTCGACAGGCACCGACAAAATACTTATTTTTTACACAGTTAGAATTTACACCACACAGTCAAAATTAGTCGAACTAGCTTTTCAGCATTATCTTCATGCATATATTTTATTTCAGAATTAGAAAAAACACTGGAAATAAAGCAAGTAGACTTGACTGAAGTATCACAACAAAAATTGTGATAGCTATAGAATTCACTTTTGAAAATGTTATTTGTGTGTTTCTCAAAATAATTTTAAAAAGAAGAGTAATTAAGTAAGTAGGATTACCAAGAAGAAATAAATTTTAAACTTAAATATTACCTTTAATTAATTATTACAACTATTATGATTTATTTTGGTAAACATATTTAATATCACCTAGCAAGTTGAGATTTATCCAAGACATAACAGTGTTATATACAAATCTATAACTAAAACTGTAAGAATGATATTATCAAGCGTTTGTTAATGATAATTAAGAAGTCTAAAAACAAGAAAAAAATGTAAATACCAGATTAAATGTTTATCCATTGCGTGGTCGAAGGTATTTTTATCAAGTTTTGTCAGGAGACAAAAATTTTAAGATGTAGATGAGAAGTGTCCCGGTACTTGTGTATAAAAATAATTAAAGTTTTTAATATATTAATATTTCGAAAATAGTTCAAGTCTAAAATCATGAATAACTAAATCATAATTTAAAGCACATTTTCCATTTGTTTTTAACTAAATATTCTAAGATTTATTCCTAAGATTAACTCTAGTTTAAAGAAGTCATTGTTATATTTTATGAAATCCATTAATTACAGTAGCTGTTTAAGTTTTGTAGCATGATCCAATAAAATATGGTTACCAGGATGTGACGTCGAACCGGATGTCGATAGACTTTTGTCGAGCTTCGGAAAAATCACTAACTTGAGCCGAAAACAGTTTGATTTAATTTTCTGCTAAAGAAATGAAATAAAAAGAACCATATTTGTATTCCGTTTGGTGATTCAAAATCTATTCGATATTTTTTAAATGTTGTCTTTACCTTATTTTTGTTTGGAGTTGTGATTGTTATCATTAACGTTATTTCAAATTTTGTTGTCCGAATATATTTTAGATATAATAATTTTAAAAATATCTGAGTCTACAACTTTCACATTTCAAAATTATATGTGCTACTTCTTTCTCTGAAATTAACTAAATGAAACGAAGAATGTTTTCGTGGGTTGGCTGCGCAAGGCATACAACAGATGGATTTAACTGCCTTTCAACGTGATTCATAAGTTTTGAGCGAAGCAATTTAACAAACGTGTCGCTAAGTTTTCATCAAAATTTAATTGCGTTGTCGCATTCGAATTTTGAATAATCAATCTTATGACGCCATTAGAGCAAGTGAGCAACAGATCGGATCATTGGATTTCCATTGAAATTATAGTAAATTACATGTTTATTGCTTCGAAGAAAGTCTTCACAACACTTGCAATCCGGTTGTAAATAATGAAATTTATACCCTTTCGTTAAAGAAATCGAAGAAAGTAATATCCTTATGCTGCAAAATTTTACGAGGGTCGTTCATTAAAATTATATTAGAATCGATATTGATTAAACATTATGATTTTATTTATTACACAGCAGCCTCCTGTCTTGCGTTCAGCCCACATCAGCATTATATTTTAATAAAATTTATTTTATATTATATAATAGTTTATAGTAAAAATGTGCTGCGGTTCCTCCCCATTTGAATATATAAAGTGGTTGCGGGGCATTCTCGATCTAAATCGTGTTGTTTCTCGGTCGAAAATTGAAGTCGTTTAATACATTTGTCAAATTGAATTATATCAAGTGAAATATACTAAATATGAATAAAAAAGTATATTATATTATATTATTGCAACTGATCTTGGATATAGCAGTCATAGCTCTACGAGCTACATGAACCGCCCAAATGCAAGCCAATGGCTGAAAATATGCTGGTTGATGAGGCAAATCACATCATGTTTTGCTAACGTGCAAAAGCCAGTAGTACTTCGTATTAAAGTATTCGCCTCCAGCGAAACACGCGCCTGATTATCAAAAGAAGTTAGGACTATTGTGTTAACACTCCGTCCAAGTGAGAAAACGAAAGGCCTTAAACGAGCCACAGATAGATATAGCCTCTCATGAATTATCACCAATTTTCCAAACATCCCGAAATGGCAAGGGATATCCATTCAAAGAAAGACTGGTGTCGGATGAATGTAATGGATAATGATTATTTCATGAAAGAGAAAGGGATACTCATTCAAAGAAAGACTGGTGTCGGATGAATGTAATGGATTATGATTATTTCATGAAACTCAAAACTGTGGACACAGATGGATCAATATTCATAGAAAAATAGTATTTATATTAACAAATATGTATCTAAATTATTTCAAAATGAGATACAGATGTGATAATGGAAACTCCTTTGCAAATACTTTAACATTTTAATGTGTGTTTGTTTCATTATGTCATTCAATGACTAATTAATAATGTTTTTTGTTGCGTTAATACACGTATACATATTATGTTGCACTTGATAAGGTTGCATGTTTACTTATAGATTAAACAACAATAATTACAATGTTTATCTAAAGTTTCTGTAATTTCTTTAGTCATAATTTAGTCATAATTTTCTTAATATCCGTTATTCAAATAAAAGGTTATCAGATTTTTAATGCAAAGCCATATGTATCATATAATAAACAGCGCATTTTCTTACTAT
>LQRL01096121.1:1415-20895 GCA_001703475.1 Hydroides elegans | reverse complement strand
AGCGAGAAATAGAGACGCTAAGAAGTGATCTCAAAAACCTAAAGAAGCGATTCAAGGTAGCGGGTGAGTCGGAGAAGACAACCCTGAACGGCTTAAGAAAGTGACGCGAGAGAAGCTGAAGAGCCTCCGAAGAGCGGAATGCTCCAGGAAAAAGCGGAGGGAACGGCAACGGAAACGGGCAATGTTCACGGCAAAGCCCTTCCGAGTTGTGACTAGGCTCTTAGGAGATAAGCGCTCAGGAACCCTGAAGAAGTCAAAAGAGGAGGTCGAGGAATATCTAAGACAAACCCACAGCGACCCTCAGAAAGGGGTTGCCCTAGGAGATAACGACATGCTACCTAATCCGCCGCCTCCGGCGTCAGAATTCAATTATGCGCAGCCAACGATGAGCGAGATGACGGAAATCCTAAAGAAAGCGAGGGCGGGATCGGCGCCAGGGCCAAATGGAGTTCCGTACAAAGTGTACAAATCCTGCCAAAAACTAGCCCGCCGGTTATGGCATTTGATAAAGGTGATCTGGAGAAGAGGGCACGTTCCGGATTGCTGGACAGTATCGGAGGGAATATTTGCTCCGAAAGAGCAGAACTCTACTGAAATCAGCCAGTTCCGGACCATTTCATTGCTGATCGTGGAGGGCAAGATATTCATGTCCTTACTTTCCAGGCGCCTGACCAGCTTCCTGCTTAAGAATGACTACATTGACACCTCTGTTCAAAAAGGCGGTATACCGGGTGTGGCAGGTTGCGTTGAGCATACAAGCGTCATAACGCAAATCATACGAGATGCAAAAGAAGGGTGAATTGGCAGTTATATGGCTCGATCTAGCAAACGCGTATGGGACACTTCCACATCAGTTAATCGAGATAACACTGCAGAAATACCATGTACCAGAGAAGGTCAGAAAGCTGCTAGCCCATTATTACAACAATTTCAAACTACGCTTCACTGTCGAAGAATTCACAACTGCTTGGCAGTTTTTAGAGATTGGAATAGTTACAGGTTGCACCATCTCTGTGATAATATTTGCCGCGGCAGCAAATCTACTAGTGAAAGCAGCCGAGAAAAAGAGTAGAGGTCCTGTATTGGCATCTGGCAGCAAACAGCCGCCAACTAGAGTGTTTATGGACGATATGACCATTACGGAAAAGAGCGTTGTTGAAGAGAGATGGATGCTGGAGGATGTGGAGAAGCTATTCACATGGGCTAGAATGAAATTCAAACCAACAAAGTCTAGAAGCCTGGTGGTTAGACGAGGCAAACTCGTGAAAAAAGTCTTCTGTATATCAAACAAGACAATCCCAACTATCCAGGAAAAACCCATAAAGTGCTTAGGCAAATGGTTCAACGAGAGTATGTGCGACACAGAAAGCATAACAGAGATGCGCTCGCAGACAAACGAATGGCTCAAATCTGTCGAAAAAGGGGGCTCCCTGGAAGCTTCAAGGCATGGTGCTACCAACATGGCATAACACCCGTCTAGCATGGCCGCTTTTTATCTACGAAGTACCGCTAAGCACAGTTGAAGCACTAGAGCGAACAATCAGCAGGTTCCGCAGAAGATGGCTAAATGTACCGCGGAGTCTGAGCAGCGTAGGGCTATATAGCACTGGCTCAAAACTTCCAACTGCCGTTAACGTTTCTGGTCGAAGAGTACAAAGTCGCCAACGTGATACAGGCCATCATGCTACGAGACAGTACCGACGAATATGTCAGCCGGGCAGGTATCAAGCTACGCTCCGGAAGAAAGTGGAAAGTAGAAGATGCTGTAAATTCAGCAGAAGAAAGGCTAAGACATAGCGACATAATCGGGACCGTAACGCACGGGCGGCTAGGGCTCGGATGTGTAACCCGAAGCAGGTTTAGCACTGCGTCAACCCAACGCCGAACGCGAACTAGTCCAAGACGAAGTACGGCAAGGAGAGGAAGAGGCCCGCATGACCAAGGCAGTGGCCCAAAAGAAACAAGGAAGCTGGCTCAGGTGGGAGTCGGTTCGAGCTAAAAAGATACCATGGGGCGAGCTCTCGAAAATGGAAACGAGAAGAATCCGTTTCGCTATAAGCTCTGTGTACGACATACTACCAACTCCAACCAATCTGTGTACATAGAAAATGAGTGATGACCCGTTGTGCAAACTATGTGGCAAAAGAGCAACGTTGGAGCATATCCTATCATCCTGCTCGAGAGCCCTAGCCGATGGAAGATACACATGGAGGCATAACCAAGTGCTAGAAGTGCTAGCAATAGGCCTAGACAAGGCTCGGAGAAAGTGCATCGCCAACGGCGGAAAGGGTCCCCAGTTCATCAGTTTTGTCAGAGAGACAGAAGGAAAGCGCAGAAAGCACGTGAAGACCGCGGCAGGAGGCATCCTGGCAACAAGCAATGACTGGCAAATGCAAGCGGACGTTAGTAGGCAACTCAGTTTCCCACAGCATATAGCTACCACGAATTTACGACCAGATATCGTGTTATGGTCACAAACCGAAAAGACTGTACTGCTGATTGAACTCACAGTACCACATGAAGATCGAATTGACGAAGCGCATGAACGCAAGCGACTTAAGTATCAAGAATTAGTCGAGCAGTGCCAAGCAAAGGGTGGAAGGCATGGTGTTTTTCAGTCGAAGTAGGATGCCGCGGTTTCCCAGCACAGTCTGTGTGGAGAACTCTCGGGATCCTCGGCATAGCAGGCAAAGAAAGAATATCATAAAGGAGACCGGGGTGCAAGCAGAAAAGGCATACCTGTGGATATGGTGCAAAAGAAACGAGCACAAAAGCCCGCCGCTTCAAAGTGGGATCTGATCAACCACACTGGCCCACTTCTGGAGGTCGTCGATGTAAGGGCCGAAACGACCGTTGAAGGAAGAGACATCCTGATGATGGGACCGGTGAAATGCGACAAGACGTCGTTTAAGGTAGTAGAGGTAGTTATAACGGAACCCAATCGAGATTTGGATTACAAGTGCATGAATGAAAGTTTTCCCTTGTAAAGAATGCCCTACCCTCTTTTAAATTTAAAAACCAAATAATAACAGGTTATTTTCCATGGTTTAAAACTTTAAAAATAACTCCAAGATAGGCCAGAAAATAAACACAAAAAAAACAGTCAAAATGTTTGAGTTAATGTATTTAAGGGGAAGGGTAGATTAACATCATTACTGTCAAATTATGATTGTTTTGTTAACAAAAGATCGAACAAAAATGTAAAAAAGGTAAATTCCAATAGTGGCGGTCATATCATTTAAAATGAACAAATAAAGACTGTGTTTTGTCCATCAAAGCAACATACAACTTTTAATAGTGTTAATAATTGTTAAACAGCATAAAAACAACATACCAAAAACCAATGTATTAAACAATTTTTTGATAAAAATTAAATGTCATTTTTAAAGTAATATTTATCCATTGATAAAACACATTAAAAAGCATTGAAATGTATAGCGCATCTATGCTCTTTTACCGCTTTGTCGAAAATGCACCCCGTCGTGATGCGTTTTAGAGGCCCTCATTAGAGCACCAATGTTATATTTACATCACCTATTGAAATGTCGCTTGATAAAATATATCCTAATAAATGTAGTAGAAATTCTTATTTAGAAATCCTTATTTCCGTCCAAGGATGAGAAACAATGGGAAATTAATATTGAGCGTCGAGCGATCTTTGTAGAGCTCCGTGATTCTACAAAAACAAACATTTTACAAACATAATGCACTCTAAATTTTAATTCCAATTCGAGTTGCATGCTACCTTTGAAAATATATGGTTTAGCAAATGTCTTCCACAGTGCTACATGTAACAGGGATGGGGCCCAATTTTATATATTTGTATCAAATATAAGATCAAGCGGACTGACGAGCCGCGAGCGCCGTCTCGAGCCCAGGGGTTGCTTTTTATATATTAATGTAATATTTTATTCAAAGAAATCCCGATTGCCACCAGGACAAGGTGCTTGCATAAGAAGGTGTCTGGTTACGCGATAAAATAATACGCGATTCTAATATTTAATATTTAACATATTTTTATGTCATTTAACGGTTTACCTCAATTTGACATCGTCAAGAATATTTTCATCAGGATGCTTCTTCCTATATGTCTGATACCCCGACCACGTTCGAAGAAAATTCATAAAGTGTTCTAAGCTCCATTCATGATTGATGTTTATGTTGTCAACTCTGCAAGATATAACATAAAGAGAAGGTGACGTCCCTCTCAAGATTTAAGTACACTATACAGTTAAAACCACTTCTAATTAGACTATCTTTTGCAAAATCTTTCGTTTCAAAATTTGCGTATATGCATATGGAATTTTTCGTTAATTTATATAGCGTTTATCGTTTAATCGTATCACATTCGGCTATTTGTATCAAATGCGTCCATATACGTCCATTTGTTGATTTGTATCAATTTCGTTAATTTGCTTCCTTATAATCATTCACGATTAAGATACTGGTGGTCGTATAAAATTCGTCTATTCGTAGCAAATTCGTTAATTTGTTTATTCGTATCAAATTGTTCGTCCATGCGAATCATTTTTTTTGCCTATGCGTATCAAATTATTCGTTTGCTCGTATCAAAATATTCGTTTCAGTTGTCCAACTAAAAGTGAAACTGAAGCTATATCAAATTAAAAGTAAAGTAAATTGACAGTATCCTGATAATATGATTTCCACATTATCAAATCAACCTATGATATCATCACAAAAGAGTTTGCTGATTTACGATGAATTAAATTGACTTTTGGTAAAGAATCTTGTTTTATGACCATTAGGAAATATATTATATCAGAATATAAAAAAGGTTTCAACATGTGCACCACTCATGATGGCTTATTTATGCTATAATAACTAACTAAATCAACTGAGAATTCAAATCAGAATTCGGTTTAACTGTACCTCTTACAGTCTGTCAAATCAAGGTTCACATTCCGATATCTCTTATCGTCTAGCTCATGAATTCGTTCGTCAAAATAGTCCTTAAATGTTCCCTTAAACAGCTAAGGATTATATGAAAACATTTTTTTTTTCGAATGATCAATCATTTTACGAAATCATAGTTGGGCGATATAGGTGAGATATGATATTTGATTAAATTCATCATTTTTGACGATATTATGACGCAATATCAATTTAACAATAGCTCTACATGTTTTTAGCAACATTCCTATTCATGCATAAATTATATGAATTCATTCAATATGGTACTCAATTCGTAAAGTTACGCACACACCTCTTTTCTAACTATATCATCTGCTTGCGGTATATCAAGCACTGGCACCGCATATCCATACGCTGCCAAGACCCCTCCCGGTTTCAAAACTCGTTTCACTTCTTTGCTGAACCGATCCATATCATACCAATGAAGCGCCTGAGCTACCGTAACTAGGTCGACAGTGTCGTTAGCAACGTAGGACATGTCCTCGGCAGGGCTTACGCGGAATGAAACCTTCGAAATGAAAAAATGTATATATAATACATAGAGTGCGTACCGTACATGTATGTAGTCTTTTTATTTACATTCCCTGATATCCTGATTATTGACACCACTTGAAATGGTCAATAATATAGCTTTCATACTGCATGTTTTATATAAGCTAAGATGTTTTTCTGGCGTTAAGCATTTGCAACATTTGTAAATAGGAAATATGAATTTAAAAAGAATAAGATCCATATTAATGTAATAAAATAACATTACATTATACAAATATCATTTAAATATAACAATTATATCGCTAAATATACTTTTCATCCTCAATAAAACGTTATCTGCTTTGAAATTCAACACATTAATAAATATGTAAATCGCTTTACCTTTGGGTGATCCGATGGCGCGTTCGCTATTTGCGTTTCACTTATATCAGATCCAATAACTTCATCAAAATGGTCAGCCAGAGCCAATGTTCCTTGTCCATTTCCACAACCTACGTCCAATGCCAATTTCCTTCCGCCCCCACCATCCTTGAGATATGTAAGAATCTCGGACATCACCGCTTTAGGGTAAGTCGGTCGGTAGGTGGCGTAAAGGTGGGCGTGTTTTGCTCCGGAAAATAATTTGCTCATTTTCTTTTATCTATTTATTTATAAAACAAAATTCGTTGATAACACTTAGATAACAGCTCTGTATGACAAAACTGCCTTTGAATATGGCGATATCATATCTTTATGCGCTGTTTATATTATCTACTTGTAAGCTTTCATAATACCTAACATGCATTACAAGCAAGGCAACAGTGATGATGCAATAGATGTTGTTGGTCTAAAAGAAGCAGTCTTTGAAAAAAGATATGTACTTTTTCTTATTTATGATGATTAAATAATAGTAAAACCTGTTTTGAGCGATGTGTTCGAACCAGGACAAAACAGTTTTTTAAAACAGTGAAAAAGTGCCTGTCTTAACTAGGTGTCTCGTCTATCAGGTATCGGGTTCAAGATTTAACTGTGCAAATTATCAATCATTAGGAAAACATTGCAATATGGTGGTTTTATAAGGTGTATTATAAACATCAATTTCTTACACCATTAAAAATGTTAACTCAAATGTAAATATGCATATTGATGTTCAAATATTATCTTTTGGAGGTAGATGGTGCAAATAACGAATGAAAAACGTTGCATTGGATTACTCTTGATTTATTATGTATGATACTGTTTTTTTTTACTTGTCAGCATTTTTTCTTCTTTTTAAATGTTATTTTTCGGTCGCATGTGATATATCACTTGCCCTGTTTAAATGTTCTAAACAATGTGGCGAATCGTTAGTTATAATATTCTATGTGACCATTTAGATGTCTGGAGTACATTTTGTCTTCTTGTTACCTTGCGCAACCGCGTTTATATTGTTTGGGTTTTAATAGCTATTGTTTAAAGAAAAAAATCAACCTATTAAGAAGATATGGGCCTACATTCGAACCTGATATACGATATTCATACATTTTAAATTAGTTGAAAAAGGTCATTGTTCTATAATTTGATGCACCCAATATGTAATCTATATTAGGACAAAACCTTTAGCGAGCAGCCAACACCATTTTAGTTTTCTATCGAAACCTCCATCTTTAAAAAAAAAGTTATATACCAACGCAATAAATACATGTCGATATCTAAAAACACTTTAAGTTTGCAATAAAATAGTTCTTTAACTCCCATTTTTCCGGTTAGAACATAGCTCGTTTGCTGCAAATTTTGAGACTTTAATTTTTGGGCGCTCAATGACGACCCTGGAACCTAAGTCGACAACCCCTTTGAGCCAATTAATTGTGATAAAACCTGGCAGTAATGGTCAAATTCCTTCAGAAATTGTGTCAAACATTGGTAAAACATTAGTAAAAAATATATACATATGTCAAAGGAAAACAGGAGAACAAGGTAATCTATGCATCAAAATCAGAAAAAAAATCTTGAAAAATTATTTTTATATTTTTTCATATACTTAAACTTTAACGATTAAAATGAAAATTGGCAAATAGTCCGCGTTTTACAAGCTGAGTATTCAGCAGAAAAATTGGTAAAAATGCAAAGAAAATAAAGGAGATATAAAGGGTCAAAAATGTTTTCAGGTCAGTACGTTGACTATTACCGCCTTTAAAGGTTCTCCCGAGCTGACCCTAGCAAAACATTCTACCAAGTAGATCCACTTAAAAAATGTATTATTCATTTTGGAAATAAATAAGGGAAATCTATTTAAAAAATAATTGGCATAAGTTTTCTCATGATAATTTACATTACCGTTTTTGTATAGGGTGTTCCTTTCTTCTCTTATCTAGATAGACAGAGCTAGTTAGGGAAGAACTGTTCAGCCAAAGAAAACGGGTATGGCTGACTTAACCGTCTTTTCTACTTGCCACTTTCTCCCACAACGTAGCTTTATACCTACCCGCTGACATAGTTGTCATAACTGTCTGCAATCTTACGACCTGCCTCACTTTGGCGACTTTTTATCCCTCAACCAGAGATGATAACGGTAATTGAAGCCTTGACCAAGTACTATATAGGCCTATACGGAAGACTATTTTTCAAGTTTTCCTTTCCTAATAACCAGGCTTCTTGACTTGGATGGCCTGACTCTGATTCTCGCCCATGTAAACAGCTTTTCCATATCTTCCAGCACCAATCGACCTTCTACAATATTATTTGCCGTATCTGTTACATTATCCATGGAAACTCTATAAGAAGGCTGTTTGCTACCATATCTAAGAACAGGACTCTTTTCCTTCAGTTGCTTTCACCAAGAGGTTAGATGCTGCGGGAAAATGCTACCACAATTAACTAGCGTCAACAGGAAAATATATGCGCACTTGGTTTGAATGATGGTTTGAGGGTGGTTTGAAGCAAGGCTCGAAAGACCTTCAAACAAATCTTTATTGTGGTATTGTCAAAGAAACGACCTTAAGTTAGTTTGAAGCTAGGTTTGAAGGTAGGTTTGATCGATTTGATTGCATCCAAAGAGTTGGACACACTACTTTGAATTATTTACAAATGAGGCCTTGACGATGCTTTGATGATGCATTAATCTAAATCCTAATCAAAGTTTAAGAGTAAGAATGAGGGTTCTTATTTTCATTCTAAAATAAATATTCTAATTCTTAATCTTCCTTGCTTCTACCTCCTGTAGTAGTTAACTGCTTTTAATTTTTCAAAGCTTTTACAAGCATACCATTGCTGTCCTCTAATTTCAAATTCGATTGTTATATTTTTCACTGCCATGCATGCGGTTTGAAATGCTTCTAGCTACATAAACTCAAATAAACTAACACCGTTTAAGCATTCAAAGCTCTGATGATCAGTCTCCCACATGGACTGAACCATTTAAAACATATTTTGTAAAGCCAAATATGAATAGAAAATAATCGCCCAGTAACTGGGCCCTTGACGGGGTCTATTCTCCTCCTAATAGATCTTTGATTATTCTACTAACCCTTTAACCATAAAATATGAAGAATTTGAATAGATTGCTTCTTATCAAATAAAATTATCCGTATTAAGAATGTTAAGATTTAGATTATTATGACAATCAATATTTCGTTTTGTGTGTAGTAACTGACGTATGATGTATTATAACTGTGATATGACGCATAGCTGATAATTGCAGTGCTAATTATAGCCCTTAAAATTTCATTTTGTGAAAATCAGCTTGAGAACCTTTTTGGCATTAGTGTAATCATTGTTTCAGATATGTTACTAAATATATGATGCATAAAATGTGTTTTTGCGGGTTTTGTCGAAAGCACTTTTCTTAAACCACCTAAGGTAGATAAATTTTGTTATCAGTGCAAAAATATGCTTAGGGAGCGTAGGCAAAAACTGTCATTTCGGGATGTCGGTGATTTGATCAGTGTATTTTAAGTACAATGTCTAATCAAATTAATTATAACCTAAATCGGATTTACCCTTTGTAATAATTTTGTCTGACATTTTGCAAAATAATCATGCTGAACAAAGTAATGATTTGAATTAATATTTTACGATTAGGAACCATTTCAATATGTGGAATTTAGTGTTATAGGGGTGGACATTATATGAACTGGACATAATATGAGCGCTTGATATTTTAATGTTAAATTTCTTTAGTGTCTTTGATCTTTTATTGTTTTGAACATGATCAAAATAAACAATAGGCGAATGTTTATAATTGTGCTGACTTTAAACGAAATTGGTGATTCGATGCGAAAGATATTTACAATCTAAAATTCAGCGCTCATATTATTTCCAGTTCATAATTTGTCCACTCGTGTACCCTTAAAATCAAGATATCACAACACTGTCATGGCGGAATTACATATTTTGCCCTAATTCTCTTATATCTATGCAGGTTCGTTTAAAGTTATCTAAACATTTAGCCACACAGATTATTGTTTTCCCAAACTCTCTATAATTAAATACATTTTTGTCTAAGTGGAAGAGAGATGAAATATTTACTTCCTAGTTCCGAGCCTGCGCATTGGGATAAAAATCGTGTGGCTATAATGGCGGATATCTCATAAATAATATTAAAACCCAAATTGTGCAGAACGGTTGCATTAAACGAATTAAAGTAATAACAATTTGTTGGCAACATGATCAAGATCCATTTTTTCGGCTAGAGCAGAACTACAATAGACCAAATGTTTATATAAGTTGTACTGAAACAGATAAACTCCATTGTGTTTTTTGTTTACGGTAAAGTGCAGTGTAACTCCAAAATAGTTGTTGTATTATTAAACAATATTTTTTTGCGCTTCAATATCTAGATTATGAATAGCTGATTTGTATGTAAACTTCAAGATTATAATGACACTGCAATTAAACTGTATTATTTAAGCGATGTTATTATTCTTATTTAAGCAAACGTCCAAAAGTGGTATGAAAAGTGGGCGATAATATGAGTATATATTACTTCCTTCTCACTGTTACGAGTATACGCTCATACGAGGAAACCCATAAGCAAAACATGTCGTACACAATCCGTTTATCAAACCTCTTCTTTGTATGACATCGATTAAATTCAGACATACAAGTTGTAAGAGTACGATGCCGTCGGACTGTTGCAAAGTGTTATGTTAATATTTACTTACCATTGAAAGAATAACGCTCTACTTACAGAAGTCAAACATAACAGCCAACCCGAATGTGTGAGCACTGTTCTCATTATTGCATGGGGATTACAACATAATGCGCCTACCTCTAATTTTTAGGTTGGGGGCCTATAGATGTTGGGTGACCGCCTGTCTGTCCGTCCGCCATCGATTATCTTTCAGGTTGTATCCTTGTAACGGCTGATCGTAGAGACCTGTGAATTTGCTCAGATAAAAGGTATTGCCGTGTAGATGGGCCTTTTGGCAGTTTCGGCCAGATTTGGTTACGGGAAATTGGCAGAATCTTAACGAAACTTTTTAAAACTTCCGTGTTTTACAAATACTTCCTCGTTTTTTAAAAGCTTATGATTTGATTATGAGCCTTTTGATGGTTTCGACCAAATTCCGTCAAATTTCGATGACGAAAAAAGTCAATACAACCAAGAAAATCTAATTTTCCAAACATGAGTAGTGAGCTTGTTAGGGCTAGACCTTTGGGATGAGTGTCGTAAAGACATGGTTATAGGTTATATTGAAAGCTCTTGCTGTTTTTCGATGATTTTGATCGAATCTGGTTAAATCCCTGTAGAGAATTTTGGCAACAATTGCTAAAAATGCGATTTTGACCGAATGGTTGTAGAGGACTGGGTATATGAAACGGTCTCGATTTGTAGATATGCCTTTTGGTGACTCTTCCCGTGGGTAATTGGGCCAAAATTACCAAAAATAATCGTTGTTTTTTTTCTAAGCTTCAGCGTGTATCGGCTTTTGAATGGCCAGTCGAAGAGACATTGTTATCATAACATAACTTATGTGCTGAAATTAAAGGTCTCCGTGTGTTGATGATGCATCTTTATATAGTTTTTTACAGAATTCAGACAACTTCCAGTGGCAAATTTGGGCGAAACTATTAAAATTAACGATATTGAGAAAATTAGCTTGTGCAAGCCAGGGCTTTAAACGGAATGTCGAGGAGACTTGTTTATGTGCTCTATGAAACGGGTGTTTCATGTTGGTGTTTTTGGCTGAACTACGGTAGAAACATTGCGACAATTGCCTTAAATGGCCTTGTACAGGCTAGAACTTTCGAACGGTTGCTCGTAGGAGACTCTCTTATACAATCTAGGGGCATATCTCGGTGCGTAGATGTACCTGTTTGTAGTTTTGAGCCGATTCGGTTATTTTTTTACACCCTCGGCCACTTTGGCCAAAAAAAAGTTAATGTTAAGTTATTTTTAACATTATTTAAGGTGGAAATATATCATGACGTATTCTCAAAATGCTTTGAAGCATTCTATATCTTAATGAGGTGACGCCAGGTTTATACTTTAATCAAACGGAGGGATATAGGTTTGGAATTGTCCGTCCGTCTGTCCGTCCGTCCGTCTGTCTCACCCTGAGGGTGGGCGTCTTGACGACATCACATCGCCATCATTGGACGTGCCTAGCGTTTTTATCTCTTCATATTCGATACAAACAAGGATTATAGATGTGCAACGTCAAAGTTTCCTTTTGATCGGCCAAAAATTGTCGAAATTACAGGCATTTGAACTTAGGCGAAATTCGGGTTTTCCTCCAGCTTTATTTGGTGTCTTGTGAACGTCAGATCTTTATTAATGAAGTGGTTACAAGTTTTTACTGTTCATATAGCTTCTAACGAAGGATTAAAGGTATGCAATGTCAAGGTTTCAGTTTAGTCGGCCAAAATTGTCGAAAGATTACGCGTATGACTTGATGTTATGAGCAAAGGAATATTGTGAGAAATGGTTGTCAGAACGACGTTGTGAGAAAGACGTTGTGAGAGAGAAACGTTGTGAGAAAGACGTTATGGGAAAGCCGTTGTGAGAAAGCCATTGTGATAAAGACATTGTAAGACGTTGTGAGAAAGAAACGTTGTGAGAAAGCCGTTGTGAGAGAGATATTATTATGGGTAAGACAAAACAAATTGATTTGACTGTCGCCATAATTAACATTATTGAGCCCGCATTCTAATCTAGGAATATGGTTTCAGATTTTTTCTGTCTTGCTCATATTTGAAATTATAGCCCTCTGGGAATATTGTGCTTGTTTGTGAAAATAACGTGCACGGGGGATCCTGCTGCTCTCTGACAGCATCTAGTTAAACTGTAGTTTAACTATTTTACATGTCATTTATATGTTATATATGTATATTTTATATGTATACATAACTGTAGTGAGACGTCATTTCTTTCACACGTCATCAACCAACTTTCTAAAGGGCTAAATTTAGCAACAAAAGAATCCATCTCCGCCCCTTTCAGAGTTATAAATAGGTAATGTTAACTTAAACTTGAAAACTTGCTTTACCGATTCCCCAATTTTGATTTTACCTTTTTATATGAGGCTGACAACATCCTGTCAACATTGTTAATATAACATAATCATTTTATTTTTTCAGGTCTATCTAAAGGGTCATAAACGGCAAACACACCAGATGGTCAAGAATAAGTCAACATCAATTTCGGAGCAATGAAAATGAAATCGAAAATAGTGTAAATAACACAATCGTTTAATAGCAACAAAAAAACTTTGGATAAAAAGTTCAATATCGATCAATGAAGCCGCTATATTTGGAGCATAAATATTTGAGGCATCTGCTGTTGTTGCTACGATTACGATGAAAAAATAACTATAACTTTCGATTTTCGTTAAAAAAAAACCTTACTCAATTACCTTTCTATTATATTCTTCAAAAAAGTATATTCTTGAATACGCGATTTAAACACACTATCATATGCTCATGCGGTTTGAAAAACATTTATTCAGTTATTCTTAAAATGGTAAAAAGTATCAATTTGAAACAAGGCAAGATAATTGGCATACTGCACATAAGGTCAATAGATCAGTTATATGGCCTTACTTTAAAACACCTATTGCGGAACCTTGTTATTTTAAATTAAAACAGTTGTATAAGCAGTTAACGCAATTTAAATGACACATTGATTCTGTATTGAATCGCTACAGAAAAAAAAGATAAAGACAAGGGATTTTATTGTCAACCTACGTGCATCAAATGATCAAAGCAAAGAAAATCAGCTTCTTTGTTAAGATAAACTTATCCTTGGGTCGAATTAAGACTAAAACATGTCGTATTAATTTCAATTAATCAACATGTGTAGCTCATGTGATATGCGCTTTGTTTTTGGTGAAGTTCAAATAATGTGTGCAAAAGATTAAAATGGCAATATAACCTGAAAACATATAGAAGTGTGAGGAACTTGGAAGAGGTGGAGTTTATGTTTAGAAGGGAATATACCGTAAACCTAAATAAAACCGGTATATTAGAAAGAAAATTAATAGGATATAACGTAATCTAAAAGGAATACCAGTACCGGCAACATTTTACCAAATCTCACAACATTCGTTTCAGCAAAAAAAAATAGGAGACGGGAATATAACGAATTTCCTTTATATTGAAACTTGTGCGTGATCCATGAAAAAAGTGCAAATAAAATCTCAAAGAAAACACACAAGATATCCTGCAAAACCAATCATGGCAATTTCCACGCAAGCCATCAAGATAGCTTTACTGGTCACTCTCTTATTGACCACATTCGCTCTCTCCATGCTCCCCTTGGCTCTCACCCAATACACCCATCGCGCCACAGCTTCACGCACGCGCAGACGCTGTGTCAAGGCCGGACTGAGTCTCATGAGCTGTTTCGCAGCCGGTGTCTTTTTGGCCACGTGCTTATTGGATTTATTTCCGGATGCCTATGAAAAGCTGGATGCGGCGTTGGATCGTGAGCGCATTTACACGGCGTATCCGGTGACTGAGTTTTTGGTGGTGATGGGGTTCCTAGTGGTGTTTTTGATTGAGCAGATAATATTGACGAAAAAGGAAAGCAGCATGGGAAGTGAGATCAATCCGCTGTTATTTCATGAAAGCGTCGATAGTCTGAGTCAATCGTATCAAAGCACCGATAGCCGCCTACATAACCATAGACCCGCAACCAATCATAGCGCCAACTTTCCCGTTGCCTACCAACCGCTTACCAACGACGGAAACCCCGAATCGGTTGCTAATAACGACGCGTCAAAAGACGTTGATGACGATGACCTAGATAATGAACCCGATGAAGCGGAAGTCCATGCGGACCCGGGTTCACATTCCGTCATACGCTCCCTAATGCTTGTCATGGCGTTATCCTTGCATTCCGTTTTCGAAGGACTCGCCGTCGGTCTACAGGAAACCACCGAGAGCGTCCTCGCCATATTTCTTCCGGTCGCACTACATAAGAGTATCCTCGCATTCGCGCTCGGTTTGAACCTGACTCAAAGCCGACTCTCCATTAAAGCGATTATTCGTTCCAATATTATATTTGCTATTACGTCACCAATCGGGATCGGTATCGGAATATTGATAATCGATTTTGCTCCGGATTCCGGCATTACGGATATCATCAACGGTGTCATACAGGCATTCGCGTGCGGTACCTTTCTATTCGTTGTGTTTTTCGAGATTTTACCGCATGAGTTTATGGGACGAAGGCGCTATGCGAGTCGGTTATTGAAGAGTTTGTTGTTGTGTTTGGGCTTCGCTGCCGTTTCCGGTTTGCTGTTTCTGGATCCGGATGATGTGCGACCGGCGCCCGTGGAAGCCTCGACCACTGTTAGGCCGTAGAAAAAAAACGACTTTTAGAGCTATAAAGATTAAAAAAAAAAAAAACACTTGGAAAGTGGAGTTGGTGGTTGCGCATTTATAATGTAGATCATGTGTTTTTGTGATAGGACTTAAGTCTTGCCCGGCGCCCGTGGAAGCCTCGATTACTGTTAGGCCGTAGAAAGGGTCCCTATCCAACTATTAATGCTATCATGATTTATAGCTTCAAGTTAACCTAGGAATAATATCCAAGTTTACAACTTTTCTTTTAAAAAAACGGATAAAATCAAAATGATGTCCGACCGGCGCCCGTGCAAGGGCCGACGACCGTTAGGCAGTAAAAAATTAAACGACTGATATGCCGTAGAAGAAAATTGACTTTTGGGAATTAGAGTTGGTGGTTGCGCATTTATAATGTAGGCAATGTGTTTATTTTATACATGAAGGCTGTTTGTGCTTGAAAATTAGGTATTTGGATCTGTTGTTGTGATGTGTATACATTCTAGTGATAAAATGAAATATGTTTTTTTTTATGGATTTCCCGAATCAAGAATAAATTTCTTTTTTTTTATCTATAAACATTCCTAACGTTTGATCTGTAGAATTCTATTAGTGTAACAATTCAATATCATCTGAAATCGACTCTCTGTGTCGATCGAGTTATTATATACTTATATTTATATCATAAGCGTCTTAAAATACGAATTATGAGGCTGAACTATAATCGTGTAAATGAATTTCGTATATTACACATATATGTTGAAATTCTACTTAATAAACCGTAACGTGTTGTGATCACAAGGATATCATTGCATGCTATCCATGCCCTAGAATCGGGATACTAATTTGCATAATTGAAGTGATCGGGCTTTAATTTTAACATGTGAATTGTGACAGTATATCAGAGATCACCAAACTCTGCAAATTTCTGTCGCAAAAAAAATCTCCCAGGGCTTGAAAAAATCTCCAACTGAAATCCTACAAGTTAGTCGTTCAACGAAAATGTTTATCGTCGGCTAGTTATTGTCCGTAACAGATATGATGATGTTATTTTGTAAAACATGATATCCATAGCTAGATTCTGCAAATTTTATCATGGCTCGACAATCTTATTCTTCTAAGACCCGGTGACAATTTGAAAAGTCCCGGATTTTTCGAATGGCTACCTAGTACGAAGTGCGCCTGAGTAAAAGATGCCCCCCTACATATAATATCTATATGTTCGGGCTACCAGGCATTGGTTGCGGTTTAAGCAGAGCCCTGTCATACCGAGCATAAGTTAACCATGTTGAAAGTGTGTCATGAATTCAGAACATCAGCGATCTAAGCCTTATGATAAGTTGGCTAAACCGGAGAAAAAGAAAATAAAGCTATAAACGAAATGAGCGATGAAGCATAAAAGACATCTAGTTGGTTGTGGATATGAAGATCTGAAAACCGATGGCAGCCATATGTTATTGACATGTCACGTATGGGAATAGCAACATCCCACCGGTTCGGCGGATAGAGATGATTTGATGAGCAATTCAATGTGCTAAAACAGTGAAAGACTTCATGATTGAGGACAAGACATATGCCGCAGATAAATCACACTCTGCACTAGATTGAATAAAAGTTCAAAATTCTGTGACTAAATCAAATTAAAGTTGGCTAATAGAGCGCCGAAGGCGCGAGCTAAAATTTGCATTTTGGCCTATATTATGACTATAATAAGGTCAGGACAAAATTTGCTTTGATGAGACAATTCTAGAATCCGAATATATATAAATATATAGGAAGCCATAGTTTGGGTTTGGCAAAATTTTGGTCGCCCCGTCGTGCCGACAAGGTCCAAAATTTTGTCGGCCCGAGTGAATTTCTGTCGGGGCCGACGGCTTTGGTGATCTCTGGTATATGTATTCCATGTATTAGATAATTACGTTAGTCAGTTTCTCAGTATTATGTATTTGCCAATCGCATGATTGAGCTCAAACCAATAACTTAAGACATTAACTACATGTTATTGAACATATTTCTATTAGACCAATAACTATTTTTCCAACTCTTTCCAATTTTGATAAATAACACATTTTAGTTTTCTTGATTTCGATAAAATGATTATTTACTTTGATTAACAGTGTTTATGTTCTAGTTTGTAAATGCTTTATTTTGTATTACTTTCCTATTATGCCAATTTACAGATTGTGACCTGGTTTATAACCCTTTATCTTAGGTGCGTATCGAAATATAAGCAGTATATAAGTAATTATTTTTACAGTTACTCAAGTGTTTTAAAATTGCAATAATCTTGCACATGTTATGCGTAAATATGATAATTTAGTTGTAAGAATTAATTTCTATTAGCCAAGGCTTGTATAAGCGAGGTGTCGGTTGTCAGATCATTGTGCGTTATTCAGTTAATTATACACATGTACCATAACTTTAAAAATAAAGAGCATCTAGAGAATTTCACATTCGTTGCGTTTATCCTTATATCAATTTGGCCAACCCAATGAAACCGTAGAATCTATGATGTGCCATTGACGATGCATGTCGATGCCCTTCCATTGTAGATATACAGTAGAACCTCGTTAACTCGAACACGGTTAACTCGAATTACCCTTTAACACGAGGTAATTTCAAAGTCCCATCTCTTATATATCAGTTATAAAAACACGGTTAACTCGAATTCACGGATAACACGAAGAAAATCTGAAGTCCCGAGGACCTCGAGCTAACGAGGTTCTACTGTATGCGAAAATAGGCGAAAATATCGATTGCCCACTGGTTAAGCAGGTGATGACGAGCGGAAACTATTCGTTTCAGCAAAGTCACTGTTTAAATTCTAATCTTATACTTTAGTTTGAATTGATTCGTATTTGACAGGCTCTACAAAACGCATGACCTCTTACACATTTTCAAGACCATGTAAATAAATCAAAGTTTTTCAATGTGTCAATCTCAATCGCGGAGGGGAAAGCTGTGGTTATGTCCTTGGACAGCCTTGGTTAATAAAATGTTTCATTGTTTGGGATTTTAGATGTTTGTATTAAATACACAATTTACTTTAATACCTTAGAATCCTTGCAAGTTTACTTTATTCTGCACATATCAATTTTAGATCTGGTTCATAAGAATTCAATCTCTGTTGAAAGGTGATCTTAGTTATTTGCTCATTTACCGTTTGATATTTCTCATTCCATATACACAAGCACTTGTTCAATGTTGTATTTTTTAAAGCACGATTGGATATCAGATTTTCATATTGCATTTATGGCGGAGTAAAGATTTATTACTGATAAACTATTTCATACAAATATAAAAGACTATATGCAGATTTTTGCCTCTAACGTGAACCGTCATTTAAGACGTTGTGGTGGATGGATGTGTTGTTGAGTATACATTGGACGAAATGAAACAATAACATGTTTTCAGAAGTCAAATTTAGCATTGTGATGACCCTAATTTAGTCTGATAAATAATGATTGTTTGCATACATATTCTTAACCAAACACTCTTATTTTTTTTTTCTAAATTAAACTTGCAATGCGAATTGGGTCACATTAAAAATGGGGCCTGGTAAACATTTTTTCTAATGTACAATTTTGCATAGAACGTGAATGTTAAATGCATTAAACTTATTACATTGCAAACCGCGGGCATTTGTTTTAAGCTTAATGATAGTTCGGCGTTTTAAAAAAACAAAATGGTGTGAATTGCTATAAATAAACTTATTTTAGATAATTCTCTTGTTTTATCATATATCTATGAAATATTTGAATTCGTATAGCGAATGCGCTGATCGAAAAGAGATGTTTACAGTTATAAAGAGAGTAGCGTGGTAGAAAAATAAATCAAACAATGCATGTTTTATTTTTATTTTCAAGATAACTTGGATGATCTCATGTATTTTTTTTTCAAACAAGTAAGAAAGCAATAAACGACTTTGGATTGCAGCAAAAGAGTAGCATTCTTCTTTTCAAACGTTTTCTCTGTGATGAAGTCGAGTAATTTTCTAGTCATTTTTTCTGGCCTTTTGCTTTCGTCGGACATTCCTGATTAAAGAGAAACAAGCTTTAGGATATTTTATAATTATAGATATCAAGGCTTACTTATAATGAAAATATATAATTGGGTTTCACATTTTCTACCTATTTAAAATCCAACAATTAAAAGTAAACACATTACTTAACTGCAATTCAACCAAGTAACAGCTAATGTATTTTTCAAGCATATCGGATTTCTCGAGAATCGCGACGTAGGTCTCAGGTTGCATCTAGTTAAAGGCAAATATAAAACACATTGCTAGGGATGGTTGTTTAGTCATAAAGAA